>VMKM01000930.1:0-209843 GCA_008360985.2 Macquaria ambigua | reverse complement strand
AAAACAAATCTGGAAGACTACAGCGCCTGCATTATGTGGTGTCACAGCCACAGTCAAGTCAAAATGGACTGGATTAAGATTTTCTTCACTCGGAAGGTAGTTATGAAAATATGTTGTGAGTAAATAAGTATTTTGGCCCATGCAGAGGCAGTTTGAAATAAGTTAAAGTATAACTGTAAGAAAAACAACTGAAATAACTCTGGAGAAGCAACTAATTACATTTTTGGTCAGAAGTGTACAATTGAAAGTAACAGGAGAACACAGTCCAGGTTGATATTGTGCATTCATGATTCCCACGTTCTGGATTAATTGCTGTGATATCTGGTCCAAACATTCCTGGTCTCCAAAGGATGAGACGATGGATCCTGATCACTCGGTTGTTCCTGACTTCTAGCTACATTTCCTCTAAAATAAATGACATTATTCCTGCCAGCTTCAGCTATATTTTAAGATTATTGCTAACATAGCATGCTAAATGCTAGCATGTTACTATGTCAAACGTTGCTTGTTAAAGAGCAACTTAGCAGCTGAAAATCTCGTATTTTCTGACCTACTTTGGTTTAACTTCTCACCTTGTTGCAGTGATGTAGAAGTGTACTCCAGGGTGTGTCAGTACACTGTGACATCACTGTTGGGGGGTGCTTACAGGCAACAGAGCGTACTTGTGACCACACCCCAACACACTTTAAACTATCAGTAACTGGTACCAAATTACTAATGTTAGCATAATAACAAGCTAAACATTACTTTATCTTTATTGTTAGCATGCTAACATAATAAAATGTTACATGCTAAATGTTGCCATGTTAACACAACCATAAATGTTAACATGCTAACTGTAGGCCCATTAAGGCTGAATGAAGGCTATGCATGTTGTGTCTGTTGTTTTTATTGTGTTGATTGGCTTTATCTGTAGGACAATAAAGTTATACTCTATTCTACACACTGATTATGCTTTCAGGTTTGTAATGAGCTTTACAGCCATTATGGCTACAGACTTTTAGTCTTGTAAGGTACACGTTGTGAGCACAGCGGTGCATAAACCCACTGAAACATTGACAATGATTCAATCGACCCCACTTGGGACAAGGACCAGTACTTGCTGTAGCTTTACTTTATATTAAATGAACTTGGCCAACATAATCTTCTCCATCTTGGATGTGTTCAAAGCGGCTATAATCTACATTTTTATAATAAAAATGTACACCACCATGCTCAGCATCAACCAGCAGACAGACACAAATAGGGACGGGCAGGTGAACATAGTGGAGCCCTCCGCTATTAGCAGCTAAAGAGCCAGATATTTCCCTCAGGAGTTGGTGGAGACCAAAAACAGAGCTAACAGAGAGCGAATATTAGACATACATTCATCAGGTGGACACGAACATGACTCCAGACGAAGGATCATGTTGCTCTGTATCTGCTGTGTGTGTAAATAAGCAGCTGTTTGCTTACAAGTTCACCATTATCAACTTAAAAGGTGATGATATGTCAATGTCGTGTTCACAACTTGTTTCTGCTGACCCCAAGTGGCCAAAAAATTAGCACATTAATTTTGTGTTTTTTATGCACACTTCTGACTAAGGACAGTTTAATCCAAGACATTTTGAATTGACAGGCTCGACACTTCCTGCAGGCACTGCACACTATATGGTTGTACAGTGACAAATAATTAAGACTAAAAAGAGAAAACATTAAGCATGCCACCAACTTTCTAGACCTCTACAGCAAACTACTTTCCTTCTCTGGAAAGACACCCACAGCCATACCACACTGGAATGAGTTACAGTAAACAGCACTATATCTTACATGAGCAAGAAGTATATACAAATACTGGTCAACATGGAAATTTACTGCATTCGGAATCACAAGCTGAAGCTGAAGGCATTTAGACTGGTTGCAACACAAATATCATTCTCATTGGTCACCGAAACATTAACAAACAAAATTATAACATAAATTTGGCTTTTAAATGCTTCAAGACAAAAGAAAACCATACAAATTTGGAATGCATTTTAAAGCTTAAAAGCATCTGAAAAGAACTTATCTAATATATTTGGCCCATTAGTTTGAACAAAAAAAGAGCTTTACACAATAGATAGATGAAAAAAAGGATGGATATTTTCATAATAATGGTTGTTATGTTAGTAAATTGCATGCAAACAGTGTATTTAGCATTTGAGAGCTCCCAGTTTTCATAGAAGGAGATATTTCACCTCAGTTGAACATTTTATTTTAACATGCATATTTCAAAATTAATCAAAACAAAGAAAAACTGCCCAGGTAGTTACCACAGCAAACTTTTTTTATTCTTTCGAATCACATGTGTGATGCAGAACATAAAAACTACCTGGGTTGCATTGCCTGTGTGATCATATGCCCTTTTTTTTAAATATGAAAACAAATATAGACACTTTAAAAACCAGTAGTTAGGAAACAAAAACTGGTTAAAGAACATGTTCCACTGAGGTGAAAATCAAATGGGAGGCTGTTTATTTAAAAAGGTACCACAACAACATGCCAGAACTCTACAGAAAACTGAAGCATTCACAGTAATACAATGTCAGACGGCTTCTTCTGTTTTTATAACTAGCTGAGGAGTACCAGATGTAGTGTGTAGCTGTCATTATAACCGCATGCAAAGTTACTGAAGGCAATGTAAAATCTAACTCCACATTATACGCCCCTACAAAACAAGATCACTATGGAACTGCCCAACGGGGGAGATGAACCGTGGCTTCGGCAGCCTGTTGCACCAGCTATGTGTAAATTCAAACTTAGCTTGGTTGGAATGTCATTTTTCATTAGGCTATACTTTTTACAGAAACATAAAAGTTCGTTAGAACACAGAGCTAAGACGTAACTTAAACTTTTGCACCTCCCTCGAGCAGGTGTGACGCTGGACAGACACTGTACAGATTAACAGTACTAGCATTGCGATATGTTTTGTTTTGTTTCCTTCTTCCTTATCAAAACCTGGCGCCTACATTACCCACAACGCAAACTCGACCGCCAACTGTTCGCTGGGAGATTCAGGTATGTTATGCTAGTAGCGGCTAACGTAGCCTCGAGCTGTTAGCCTGCAGCAGAGATGAGGAGCGGGCTACACAGGTGTGGTCAGCTCACTTCTGTCTGACTCCACACCGCCAGACCTATTTTTCATTTTTAAACTTGTAGTCTTCAGCCCCAACCGACGCTGACTCAAGTGACATCACTTTATGCAACATTTTTAACATATGCAGTAGCTACTCCTCAACACCTGTGAACAGACTGAGTTCCCCTTTAACCCCGAGTTGGTCTCCTCCGACTAATTTTAAAGTCAGGCCGAATTTCCACCAGAAAGAGGCTGTCATTTGGCGTTCAGTTTGAGTGTGAGGAGTATTTTATATGTTGTGGATGACTGTTGTCTTGACTGAGACTGTGTGTCAGACTTCTGCATATTCTCTTTTTTTTTCTTCTTGCTTTCCTTTCAAAGTAAAACTGACACTGCCTTTTGCCCTTTTTTCTGAGGACGCAGCCAACTTGTTTGAATCAAAATGTATTGCAATTGTCAATGGACAAAACCTATCAGGCTTTCTGTGTTTATGTTGAGTGTGAGCACCCAAGTGAGCAGAGAAGCTGTATATTTTCTGCTGCGCCTGGCAAGCCAATTAAAACATGGAAGGTGAGTTAACACAACATACAAGATTAATCAATCATGCAGTATCTGCCCAGCTTTAGTGATTCCTAATTAACTGTTAATTAAGACAGAACAGACTATTAATTGTGTAGCACATTGTTTGTGGTAGACTACATCCCTTTATATTTATGTTGATACTGACACACTCTTTTGTGCAGTACAGTTAACATCACTTGGATTACATGAGGGCACAAGTGTGATTTCATGCTGCATTCACAGGAGATGGGAATTGCCGCTGCCCACAACTACAGCAACTATAGTATGTTGTTCATAACAGAAACTTGTAATTATTGAGGTTTCGACTTTGGCAGAATCTCTTAAGACTTTTACTGATGTTGTTAGTATAGTTTATGAGCATTTCCACTCGTCGTACAGTGATCTTCGCCTGAGTAAAAAGCACCAAATTACCGCAGGAGTGATCGATAACTAATGAGGTGAGGTTAGTCGGACAAACACGTGTTGTATCATATGTTCACCTGATAGGATAAATAGTTTTTTGCAACTGAACAGTTAGAGTTGACTTTACACACGAACTCGCGATCAAACTTATGTTCGGCCGGTGCAACAGCCTGCAGAACCTTTTGTACTCACAAAGCTATGATTATTAAAATAAAGTATTTTAACATGTGGAATGATATCTATAGAGGCATTCTGATTTTTACTTTGATCCCTATGTTGGAGAACGATTGCAAGGCTGATGGAGTAACGTAGTGTCCACTAGTGTTTCTTTGCTTTTTTTGTCTTTACAATAAAGCACATGGAGACATCACTTTATCATAAAACATATAGCATCATGCTCATCAGGATGAAAGAGATGGAAAAAAAATAATAATAAAAGAAACTGCACCAATTTCTGTCCCTGTTGAAATATCCCCACCCTTCCCAAGAGCAGCTGATAGAGAGGTCTGATACTTTACTGTGTTTTATTTATTTTTTTGGTCCCCAGTTCCTCTTCAGTTTTTACGAATGTCAGCGTAGACCACTGGCTCCATCTTATGGAATGAGTTTTTGCTGCCTGAGTGATCCAACTGGGCGTATATCACCGGGCCCTGGAACATAACAAGAAAAGGCAGAAAGGCAGTCAGTAAAAGACATCAAGCAAGAAGAAAAGGAAGACTGATATATGTAGAGGACCTTCGTTTCTTCACTACTACATCATTTTTAAACTCACACAGGTGGTTAAGTGTGAGTTGATAAATTGTCTATTAAGAGGGAAAAATAAGTATTTTGGTATGTTTCCAGTAGAACTTCTGAATGGCAGATTTGTTCAACTTTACATAATGAAAGAGTTTCTCATAGAGTTTGACTCTGACCGGCTTAATTAGTGATTAGAGGAAGTTGGAAAGGCAAAAACACGTTCTCATGCACACAACTACGTTAAAAAGTAAAGCTGGAACGATTAGTCGATTAATCGATTAATTGATCTACAGAATATTAACGGGCAGCTATTTTGATAACTGGATTAATCATTTCAGTCATTTTTTGCAGCCCAAGTAAAAAGCAAACTTTCTCTCCCTTCTCTTAAAAAAACTATATTTTCTAAAGTTTAATTAGTGAAGAGATGCACTTGTCTTTATACAACATATGCCCATTTAAACGTTAGTTGTGCACATTGATGGGGTTGTTTTCTGTTTGTTTGTTTATTTTTGACTAATACTACACCTACAAGAAATGTACAGTCATTCACAGTTAAATACTCTCACAACTGTGACGACCAGTCTCTTTTGGCTGCTGCGCTGGCTGCTTGTCTTGTCTTTCAAGATGGAGAGAGAAAGGGGAAACTTGTTTTTCCTTTTACCATACTACACTCCACTCACTATTCTCTCATTCATGCATACACGCCAACACCACTGACTTACTGACTGCCACACCTCATATCAAACTTCTGATATTTTTTGTTGTTTGTGTTAGTTTTGAATAAATTAAAGGTTTTTGCTTTAACTCCTTGTTTCACCTCCCGTTACTTGTCATGGGTTTTGTGAGTCGGCTGTGAAAAACTGGGGGTTCGTCCGGGATGAAAAACAACGTTTTTATGAAAATAAACTGTGATAGTAGCAAATAAACTATTCAATCCTCCTTGGACATAACATGTTTTGTTTCTATGGGTTCTCAGTTGGCCACAAACTCCCAGTTTCTAAAGAAAATGTGATGAATGCTGCTGTCCAGTTCCATTTTACAATTCAAAGTGAATGGAGGTGAACAGAAGCAGATGGAATAGAATAGAATACAACTTTATTGTCCACAAAAGGTGGTGGAAAGTCTGCGTTTGGGCGTCACATTAATATTAACTTGATATTGTGCTTCATTTCTCAACTCCAGAATGTGTATTTGTGTTTTTGTATCACAAAATATTGTGCCATGATATTTCTTTACACTCCTACTATCGTCATAAATATTTAGGCAATACCAGAAAGACAATCAAACAAGATACAACGTGTTAATCAGTGAGCTTTAGAGGTGCTGGTAGGCTGCTTTTGTTACCTTTGGACAGAGCGACGCTAGCTGTTTCCCCCTGCTTCCAGTCTTTATGCTAAGCTAAGCTAAGCTAATCACCTCCCGGCCATAGCTTCATATATTTAGCGTACAGACAGGAGAGTGGTATCAATCTTCTCATCTAACTCTCTGCAAGAAAGCGATTAAGTGCATTTCCCAAAATGTCAACTTTAGTCATGCACTTTTATATTTTATTTATGTGTCACTGTGTTCCTGCTGTGTGTTGTTTTGTTCTTTTGATCACCTGATACTTTCATCCAGATAATATTTTTGTCACAGGATCTTAAATTCTGCTTTTGTATCATGTTTCAGTTTGTTTTTGCAGTTTTTGAGCGATATAAATAAACTTTATCATCATTATTGTTGAACTCATATTAAAAGGTGTTTATGACTGATCTGAACCAAATACTGTATATTACATTGAACCAGTGGACGCAGACCAGTGGACACCTTTATTTTCGGTCCAGTTTGGATAAACAACATAAATGCGACACTTTCCCAGTGAAATGGTGGCAGGCAGTGGATTTTTCTGTCCCCCAGCTCCTACCTGTAGTGGACCCAAGGGACTGGTAGACCTGGAACCCTCCAGGCTGGACTCCACCTTCTTTTGTGGCTTCGGAGCCTGAGAGCTCACGCTTTCCAAGGACGTACATCTATTATAGGGTTACGATTTTGCCATGGTGTCGAGCCACCATTGGTGCACAGTCAAATGGAGACAAACAACAAATAATGGACACAAGACAAAAATAAAAACAATGAGAGATGAGCACATGAAGCACTGAAGCTCTGAGTGGTTTGGCAGAGATACTGAAAGCAGCGACAGACTCTGGGAGGAGACTAGAGGTGCACTGATGGGATTTAAAGTGATATCAGATATTCAAAGTACTTTTCTGATGAATACCTTTATGATACACACTTTGGCACGATGTAAAAAGTGTCTGGAGGAACTTCCTGGTGTGAAAATATTTAAATGTATTGTAGCAATTACTGGTTTCACAGGTTAAATAGGCCTGACTTAAAGGAAAACTACAGTTTATTATATTTTGGGTTCTTTTAATCTTATACGAGCACCTTCTTGTCTGACTACTAGACTTATTTGTTCACATAATACTAGATTTTATGTTTACTTTTACTACTCTTGTTCGTTTTATGTGCTAGACTGGTATAATTATTTGATTGTTTTCTATCTTATCTTCATCTATCGTCTTTTTATGCTGCTTTTTAAAAGCATGATTGTCTTTTTATGCTGTCTCTCTGCACTAGAAAGCCCTTTATGCTTCTTGTTTGAAAAGTGCTATACAAATAAAATTATCATTATTATTTTACAATCACTAGAGCTGTAACGATTAGTCGATCAATTGATTAGTTGAACGACAGAAAATCAATCTGCAACTACTTTGATAATTGATACTTGCAAGTAAAAATGCCAAACATGTGTTGTGATGATTTGGACTGTTGGTTGGACAAAGACATCTGAAGACTTACATACATTTGTACATTAAACGATTTATCAATTACTTGTGAATAGAGCTGCAACCATTAATCGATTAGTTGATCGACAGACAATTAATCTGCAACTATTTTGATAATCCATTAATCATTCAGTCAATTTCCAAAAACATTTGATGGTTCTAGCGATTTTACCAGTCTAACTGGAGAAGTCCCGAGCTGATCATAAGGATCTGTATTGGGGAAGATCCGGGCATATTTCAATGGATCGGTATCAGCTAAAATAAAGCCGAACAAAATCCGATCCTTTCTTTACTGAACTCTATGGCGTGTTGTCTCTCTGAGCTACGATGCTAATTATCGTTAGCAAAGAGCAGTGCATAAGACGTTCAGGTAGCAGCTTCTCATTTTTAGCTTCCTCTTTCACCGGTTACATCTTCTCTCTAGCTGATCGCTTCCAGATTCATCATTCATTCGTATCAGATCAATAATTCAAGTTTATAAACGTAATATCTCTGAACCAGGACCAGAAAAATAAGGTGTGTCCGATGTAGTAGACTACAGTTGTTATTTCAATGTGTCAGATACATATTTAATCAACATTTAAATAAATAAGAGTATCAGATCGAACTCGGTATCAGCAGACACCCAGTATTAAAGGATCGGGATTGGGGCCAGGGATTGAGTCTCATTATAGTAAACTGAATATCTTTGGGTTTTGGACTTTTTGTCAAACAAAAAAAAGCTATTTGAAGACATCACACTTTGGGCTCTGGAAAATGTTAATTTTTCTCTATTTTATGATGTTTTACAGACAGATAATTGTTAGTTGCAGCCCTGCGGTTACTTGACTTGTACTTGGATCAATACTTGCATCAGTCCATCCACTGAACTATTCTGTCCATGGACGGTTGTAAAACGTAAAAAACAGGTTTATCAGTGCACCTCTAGTAGAGACACTGTATAACAGTGTGTACAGGCAGTTTACCTGAGAAACTCAACTTCACCTACATGAACTTAATAATGAGCTTTTTGTCGTAACATTTCAAAGTGACTAAACTCGAAACATTTTTGATTGGGTGAAGAAAAAAAAACAACAAAACCTGGTGATGAAGGAAGACAGATGAGGAAGACTGTGGTTAGTTTTGAGTGTTAGCGGCAAAAGATGAAGAACAATGACTTGACAACATGCTGATAAGCTGACAACAAGTTAATCAATGATGTTAATGGAAAGTGTTGCTGTGAGATTAGTTGCGTTAACACACAGTAATGGAGGAAAGTGACTGGCACCGGTGCATACATCAACCCCAAAGACCACAGGCCCAAACCATCCAACAGCCAAACAGGAGCTGCTACTTCTTACTTTAGAATAAATTTTAAACTCTGATTTCAACATCTCTCATGTTTATGGGCCAATATGTTGTTATCCCATTGAGATGAAGGGGCAGAGAGACGGAAGTGTGGCTGGAGCATGCGAGGTAGACATGGTCAAACTACCTCAAACACACAAAGGAAACTAAGCCTAGTTTTTGACCATGTCTTTAACGAACATATTAATAATTAGTAAGAACATCAGATCGGCAAGAACACACGGCTTTTTCTCCACAGGTTTAACACACACACAGAGAGAGAGAAATTGAATCCTGCACCCATGCAGACAGAGTTAGCGAGGTGTTAACGGGTCTGATGATTAAATCACTGAAGGAGTAAAATATTATCAAAGATTCAGGAAACCAGATCAATCACACGAGGAATCAACCCTACCAACCAACGCTATATGCACTAAGTAGATTGAGCTGAATGATCCAATCACCACTGAGAATACTTATTTCTGAGGTGCGTATGATGTAGGATCCTCGTCACCTGGGAAAATGCTAATTTCAGCCGTTTCACCACTTGTTGGAGACATAAAATAACTCTTAATTCCACTTATTAGACGAGTTAGTGTGTTATTTGATGATTAATGTCACACATATTAACATCAATCATTAGTAATGATTAAGTGGTGCAACCGCAGTGAAACTTTTTATTTTAATTAACCTATTCAAATTACTAATTATAATTAGTTTTACCTCTTTAGTAGCTGTAAATACAGTTCCAGTGTATTCTTTGAATTTTTTATGTTTTTTATAAACACCGCTTTTTCAGGTTTCTGCCGTTTTTCGGGTGGCGAGGTCAAGAATCTTATCTAGAAATGAATGCCATCTTAACAGTGGCACAAACATCATAATACAGGAATTGACAATAAAAACTGGCATTAAAATTTGAGTAAATATTGTATTAACACTTTACTATAACACCCAACATGTAATAAATGGTTTATAACACTATAATGTACGCAGATATAGGGGACATTTTCAGTGTTATAATGTAAAGTATTCAAATACAACTTCTCCTATGAAGACATTTTATATTAATATCTTGTTTTACTATATTGTCATTTATTATCTGTTTATACACCAGCCTCCACTTATGGTTGCCTATAATACAGGAGTTACACTTCTTGACAAATACATTTTGTATATGCAACTTTTATCTGCTTACAACTACATTATAGTGTGTTATAAACCATTTATTAAATGTTTATGTACTACTTATAAATGCTAAATAGTTAAAGGGGGTTAGAGTAAAGCGTTACAGATATTCGTGTGGACTTTAAATTACTTTTTGAATCCTATTTGTTATTCTGGAAACCAGGTCTTGTTTCGTAGTGTAATATATGTGGAAACACGTGAGACGGCACACTTACCCTTCATAATCGTGGCGGTTGTGAAGCACCCGCATGACAACGCAGGCAGCTACGGCGATGAGGACGAGCAGAAATAAAGCACCACAAACTGCTCCGACTATAACGGCGGTGTTGCTCTGAGGAAGAGATTCTGGACACGACAAACACAACAGCGGCAACACACACACACGGTTGGTTTTAAAATGTAAAGTCGACATTTACAACTACGTTTAAAACCCTCTGGAGTCCACCTTCACTTTTCATGTTTCTACTGTAAAGCAGCTACAGGAGATGCACTGCATTCACAGGCTGTCGCTCAGTTAAATCAGTCGTTTAGTGTCAATAACTCTGTAACACTAAAACATCCACATACCTACAAATTATAAATTATATATTTACAGTTTAAAATACACACTGTGCTTTAACATGTACGTATCTATAAATCCTGCACGCTGTATATCCTGTATATAGACATGTATACATACCTACTTCATGTATATAAAATAATCTTTTAAATTACCCATTCCGTATGTACTCCTTTGCACTATTTGTATTTGTTAACAATTTACAGAAGCATTTGATTTGTATATAGACATTGTACATTGTTGATCATTGTTGCTTTTTACATATATTTATAGATACGCAACTATTTGTATGTACATAATAGTTGTATGTTATTTTGACCTTTCTTTGTTGTCCCTGTTTTTAGCTGAATGTTTATTTCTATCTTTCCTGTAAATTGTTCTTAAAACCGGAGTCTACTTCCTTGTTTGTTTACACGTACTTGGCCAGTAAAGCTGATTCTGAAGCTTCATGTACACAACAAGCACTTTTTGTTTTTTTTGCAGTGGGCCAGTTTTCAATATTGCAAAAAGAAACAGCCACAATGTGTTAATTAGACAAAGAGCTGCACGAAGGTAACCAACTAAACGACTCCTTTTACCATACTGTTG
The DNA here is from genome assembly GCA_008360985.2 of Macquaria ambigua. Taxonomy (NCBI): domain Eukaryota; kingdom Metazoa; phylum Chordata; class Actinopteri; order Centrarchiformes; family Percichthyidae; genus Macquaria; species Macquaria ambigua. Next base: position 198,541 of record VMKM01000930.1, on the reverse strand, counting down.
GATGGAAAGTCACTCATGCCATGTGTGCATTGCCCACAGCATGGCATGGTTCTGTCCCAACCCAGAATAAAAAACTATTATTGCCTGATCCAGCGTTTTTTGTTCCAATACTGCAGTCTTTCACATTTAACGTTTGGTTTTGGGAGAAGATGATCTAGGTTCAGAGATGACTAAACGGAGATTTAAAAGTAATCCTGTTTGGTTTAAAGCTTGGTGCAGCAGCATTTTAAGATAAACCATGATTTAATCCAGGTTTAAATTCATTCTAGGTGGCGCAACCCACCCGCTGTGTCCAAAATGACACCCAACCAGTCGATTACATTTGATCACAAGATTTATAATTTGAAAAACTGAGAGTAAAAAGCCACATAAGCCGCGTTTCCACCCAAAGAACCCGGAACTTTTTGACCCAGGAGCTACTTTTCAAGGAACTAAAAGGTTCCTTTGGCCCATTGTTGTCTGCATCACTGCAGTCTAAAGGCCGGCAAAGATTAGGCAAATTAGTCCACTGATGTACGATAAAAGCAACAGCTGTTTTTACGCGGCATTATTTGCGTGCGACTATACAACAATGATGATGCGATATAAAGCGACGGACAGGCATCATTATTTGTGCAACGCTGCAACAACAGTAAGCCTGGAGGAGCTCAATAATGCTTAATAAGGCCCGGACTTTGTCATCGGTCCATCTGTCGTGTCGAAGCACAATGAACAAACAAACTGGTTTGCGGCTGCAGATTTTTTTAAATGGTGGCTGAAATAAAATGCTGCGAGTACTCTGCCAATTAGAAATGTTCAGCGCTGCAAGCCCCACCCCCAAAGTTCCTTTATTTTTGGAAAGTACTATCCCCCAAGCAGGGATTTAATTTAGACCCTGGTTCCTGCAGTGGAAACGCAGGAGTTCCTCCAAAGGTTGGAAACGTTGCTACTGACAGAGAAAAGTCATCGCTTTGCCTGGAAAAATGACAGATTCAGCACAACGAGGCAGACACAGACATCAATCACACGTCCAATCAGCATGTGTGTATGAAGTGAGTGGGTGAACACAACTGACAAGTGTCTGGCCAAGGCTGCAGGTACATTTTAAAAAGCATCTTGTGTAACCACAATCTTTAAGTATTCCTGCCTCAAGCTTAAACTGATTTTCATCTTAGAAAGAAATCCTTTATAATAAATAAATGTGATTTAAATTTGAAAAGAAATCTGAGCAGTCACCTTTCAGAACGACCCTGAGCTCTATTCGAGCCGGCGTTCCCGTCACGTCTGGTGGGTTCTTCACGTCACAGAAGAAGGTACCGTTGTCGCTGAACTGAGCCGGATTCAGCTGTATCGAGGCGTCCCTCTTGTTTATGTCTCCAATAAACTGCACTCTGTCTTTGAACTCATCTGCTCCCGGGAATCCTTTCCCATTGATAAAGTAGAAAATCTACAAAAAGAAGGGAAATCAGGTTAATCTGCGTGTACTGGAAATTATTCAGTCAACCCAATTCGCCATTTGTCTGCCAAATATTTTATTTGGTATAAATAATAGAGAGTCAGTTTTTTTGACTGGGCTGAAACAGAGAGAAAAAGATGTATTTACAAATTCAACCAGCTTAAAGTGGGCGTACTCCCAAGTGTTGACTGCATGCATCTGTTCTGTCATGACATGCAATTTAAAAACCCTACGGCTATATTATTATGTTTGCAGGAGATCAGAGCAGACAGGTAGGCCTCCGCCCTGCCTGCCTGATCTGTAAACAGAAAGGAGTGGGCTTTGTGAGTGAATGGGACATGATCTGCAGTCCTCCACACCCCAGAAACGTTCTCGATTCAATACAGCAGACTTTGCTCTCGAGGATAAACTGTTTACCTTTTGCTCCAAGTACAAAACAATGAAAAAATCCTTCGAGTGTGATTTGAAGCTCAGTTAAACATGAATCTTTTAGAGCACCTACTGTTAGTGATGTATTCAATATTGTACATGTGCTGTACCGCACTTCAGTGTCTCAGATTTGTATATACTACTAGAATCACAATGTTATGTGTGATTAATTATGAAGCTAAGACAGTTTTAGCACTTGACATTAAAGGTTGATTGTGTAATCACCAGCGTCATGAATCTTTTTTGCCGGACACAAATCAATGTACTCGGTGTATAAACACCGCAGCTCTCGTCTGAAACCCGCCATTTTCCAAAGAGCTTTGTGTCGTCAGAGTACTACATTAAGATAAGAAATACACAGAAATGCTAAAACAAACCATGAGGCACAATTATGATGCTCAATCAAGATAATTAGATGAAAGCTTACACAAAAATCACATGAAAACAAACATGACAAATACACAGAGCTTTAGTAACACACTGTGGAAGCAGGAGTAAGCATAAAAACAAACAAAAGTGCAGAGCATTTACCCTGCGCAGCAGCTGAAGCCTCTCTTCATGTGTCAGTAAAGATAAAACAATCGCAGGAAAACATCCTGGAGCTATGGGAAATCTTCCCAATACGACCAACAAGGACTTACCGCATATGGAGATTTGGAGAACTGACTGTCGGGCTGACTCGACTGAAAACTCCAGGTCACGGAGGTGGAGCTGCTGACCACTTCATACGACTTAAAGGTGCATCGAAAGGTCCCCGCGGTGCCGTTCTGCACCATCACTTCAGGGTCGGCGTATATGTCCATTGCCGATGTAGGTTTTGTGACTGTTAATAAATGAAGGGATAAAATTAAGTCAAAATTTTAAATGCACTTTTGAATGGGGAAAACTGTGGGGAACACTTGTTGTAGAACGCAATACAACGTAACTATAAGTACAGCCTCACCATATTGAAAACAGCCCTGTGTTAAAACAACGCAGGGGGGCTGCGTTGGGAGTGTGTGTGTGTGTGTGTGTGTGTGTGTGTGTGTGTGTGTGTGTGTGTGTGTGTGTGTGTGTGTGGAAGTGCCAGTGAGACAATGAAATACAATCCAGGAAGTCCAGTTTGAGAAACAACATTTTACAACTCTGGAAATCATGGCAGCGACTATTTTACAGGGTTCATACAGCTTTTTGAGAGTAAAATTCAAAGCACTTTTCAAGCACTTTCAAGGTACCTAAACCAAAGATTTCCAGACTCTCGAAGCCTTTATCAGCACATCTAAATTGTTAGTATAAATGCCAAAAGACAACAAAGATATTGTTACTCTTAAATAATGTCAGATATTTTATTAAGATATATTTCTAGAATTTACTGTCAAGACTACGCAACTCAGCTCAAACCAGTACATTTTTGGCATTTTTGCTTAAAAAGTTACTTTAATGAGGAATTGATTATCAACATTGTCAATCCAGTGATCGAATAACCGATCAGATGTCAGATGAATCAACAGCTCTCTGACACTGTCTTATGGTGTCCGGCAAGTATCAAGGAAAAAAGGCACACACTAGTTAATAATTCATATCCTTAAATTATTAAACATGTGCCCTTAATTCACTAAGTTGTGCCCTCAAATTACTTAATTAATTCCCTCAAATAAAAAGCATTAAGTTATTGTAGCAGTAAAAAACTGAGGTTACAGGTTGTTGTGGTTTGGCAGCTGCGTTTTAGTGTGGAGTGCCTGCAAATGACTTCCCACAGATTTTCTTATAGTAAACCATTTGCCCTTGTCCCTTCTTAACTTTCTCTGTTTTTTGTTGCTAAACTGGGTTTATAAATGTAAAGTACTGACTGTACAGCCTACTGATTAATAACTTTTACAGGACAGCTCTGAACAGGGAATGTGTCTCAACACAGACATGTACAATCCTTGAAAAGCCAAATCACAACCTCAGCAAACACAGACACATGACTTTCACATCTGCTCCCAACAATAAGAGGATCTAATAGACTTGATGTGAATAAAACAGGAACATAGATAGCTCCTGTCTTCTGCACTTTGCACCAAATTATATTTAATGCACAGCGATTCAGACTCCAGGGAATACTGTGCATTAAAAACAAAAGAAACTGTTATAACAGTAGCCAGTCAGTTGGAGATAATTTCACATGAAATTATGTGAATTATCATGAAACGGGAAGGAAGCGTTCTTCATCCATTTCCTCCTGTCAGATGTTGCTAAATCTGAGATTCAAAGCAGAAAGCCAGCGGTGCGCTTCTGCAAACTTCAGGATGTTTCAATCCATTATTTCAAATGCCCAAATTCTGCAGTTTTTCAGTAATGTGTCTTGGAAGGTGTGTTTATGTAATTGGTTTGCTTTAAGCTGTCCAGCATTAAATAGGAAAGTGGACTTTTTCATCTGCTGCATCACATTATTCCCATTTCATGCACATCCTTCCTACCAGATAATTCCTCAGTCTAGAGCCAATTCTACACTATCTGAGTGATTTTTCGAGGTAAAACATATCTATATTATTATGCAAAAGACCAGATTTGGTAATGATTGAGCTTAGCCAGCCATTAGCAATAACGTTAGTGGTAGCAACAGTAACACGTAGTTAAAAGACAAAGCCATTATTGTGCTTACTGTCCACCCCAAATTTTAAAGTAAATCTTAAGACAATCTCTGAGCGAAATCGCGTGCATACAGGGGTGTTGGTACTTGTACCAACGAGGAAATGAAATGTTATCTTAGGTTTTGGAAGCTAAGCTAGTCAAGGTAGAAAGTCTGGCTACCTACACAGCTGATACGCTGTCACTGTATGTTAATAAAATACAGTTACTGTTAGTTAATGCTATTAATAAATATACATTATGCTGTAAATTACTGTAAATAGTGTTAACCTGGCGTGCTGGTTAGCTTAGTACACGACTATCCCCCGGACGACACGTAGTTACCGCAGAGATTCACGCCTAACGAAACCATTATTCAAACCTGGCACTTTTATGTGGCTTTGTTTATCGCTCAAAGTACCTCCATGATAGCGCACACTTAGAAACATTTTCTGTATAACTAGAAGACACTCTTCAAATCGGCATACACTCAACACACCCAGCAGCCCTTATTTCAGCTAAATTTTACCCTGTACTAACTGGTTAGCCTTTCTATTTAACGTTACTTCCTCGGTTTGTCCCACCATTCACTTTCCACAGAACGAGACTACCAAGGGCGGTAGCCACCACTCTGTACCAATTCTTATTCAGATTTTAGTAAATTTACCTACTCCTTAATACATTATCTGTAACGTTATGTCGATGTGTGTACAAGGAGGGTCTAGCTAACCCTCACAAGAAAAATGTTTTCGGTAGTGTTAACTCTCGCCCCTAGCTATGAGGGTGAACAAAGATACATTAATTAGCAAGATTGTGAACAGACGACAGAGGTGTAGTTAGGTGTCTCCCGTACATGAGAAGCGATAGAACATCGCTAGCTAGCTAACCTGATGTCCCACCTTAAATAATGAGCTCAAAATCAAACATTTCCGAATTGAAATTTAACCCAAGTCGGGCTTCAACACTCACCTAATACGATACATAGCGTAAATCCAGTCAATAAAACACGCTTGCAGATAGTATTTGACCATTTTGGCTCCATTATGTTGTTGTAAACAGGAGTAGTCCCTCTGCTTTTTTTTCCACCCTCTATCGTACAAGTCGTGTCTTCTTCGTGGAAAGTTCCAGCGGCGGGTACACAGCCCTGAGTGCGACTGCTGCCCCCTACAGGTGCCAGAGTGCATGGACGGCTTGCAGCTGCCACTTGCATTTTACAGTATGATTTTAATCAGTGGTGGAGGAAGTATTCAGGTCCTTTACTTAAGTAAAAGTACTAATACCACACTGTAAAAATACTCTATTACAAGTAAAAGTCCTGCATTGACAATGTTACTTAAATACAAGTATGTAAGTATAATCAGGAAAATGTACTTAAAGTATTAAAAGTATTCAATGCAGAATATATCATTACTCATGCATTAATGTGAAAGCACAGTTTTACTGTTGTAGATGGTTGAGGTGGAGCTGATTTTTAACAATTTTATATCGGACTGCTTTGATTATGGGTTAATCTGCTGATTATTTTCTCAATTAATCGATTAATTGGTTTGTAAAAATACTGAAAATAGTGATAAATGCCCATCACAATTACCCAGAGCCCAAAATGACACCATCACTTGTTTTATTCAACCAATAGTCCAAACCTTAAAATTATTAAAAATAAATTAAAAGTATTAAAATAAGTAAAAAGATAAAGTTGGCATAGCTGTAGACTCTTTGTGTTTAAGTGTTAAAGGTACAAACGATCTCAGGAAACGCTCTAAACTTCTTAGACTGATCGTTATTGGGAACGGGACCCTGACAGTCATCATCCAGATGTGCTTTCCAGCCCAAATCTTCCCAAAGAGCATATGACCAATGTTTGAATTCATGATTTATTTTAATCATCTTTACAAATCTTGGAGGGGATACAGTCTGCCTGCATGTGCAACACCAGTAGTTTGTTTAAAAATTGCCACATATATTACACTTTACAAATCCTGTGTGGCGTTAGAACATGAAGGGACGAGATAAAGGGCTCCTCGGTGCTCAGATAACCATGATTAAAACTCAACACACAAATTCAGTAGGCAGAACTTTATGGTAAATATCGTTTAAATTTCATTGTATTCATCATTAATTTGCAGGATCCGACCGATATGTGTTTTTGAAAGTCAATAATGACATTTCTGGAGCGCTAACAGCCAATATTCAGCATGAAAGTTTGACAATTTGTATGGCATAATAGCCCCCAAAATTACAAGTATTTAAGACTTCAAGATTTTATTCTTGTTGTTGTGAAACAGCATTTACATCTCTGCCGAAACCCATGCTGATACAATTATTTTAGGTGGAACGGATTGCAACTCCTGTGGCTGATTTTCTATTGATTAAAAGAAAAACAAAAAAGGTATAAACTCCATCAAACTGGATCTGGAGTGTTTACTTTAAACCGGATGCCAAATAATATTTGCTAAATATCAGTCAACAAATGAGAATATCGGTCTAACCTTAGTACAGATCTTGTGTAAAATGGGTATGATAACAATGCTTTGATTCATCACTATTAAAAGGAACGATAAAAGCTGCCTCTGAAAGCTCAAACTGTGCACTTGTCGTATTAAGCTCTTGCTCTTAGTTGTCTCCTCCCAGTTGAACGTTTAATATTGCGATTTATTGGAAACAAGACTTTTTTTAAACAATTTATTGTCAATGCTTATGATGCAAGAACTAACGATGTATTACGGCTTAACATATATTGTTAGTTTACATGTATAGTCACTATAAAGACTGTAGTGAAACAGGTGTATTTTTCAGTAAACATGGGTTAAAATTACAAAAAGCACACAGCCATACCCCTCAAAAACAACTAATTATACCTAATATTTAGATTGCACTAACACTTTTGGGATTTTGAGTGTACTTTATTTGTTGTGACTTTCTATTTATGCTAAAAACGAAGTAGTGGGTAGTACACAGTGTGAGCTTTCAGACCCCTGACCACAAATTCAAACGTCCATCTCATTTTAACATCTACTCCAATCATTTTTGGGATTCAACGTACATTTTTCAAATAATCCAGCAACATTAGATCAGACATTATTCAATACAAATCAACTCTTAAACGACCACAACGAATTAGTTAACGTCTGTGATGACTGCCGAGGAATCCTCATATTAATGCTGCATGGGCCAAATTAAATTAGAGGGGCACAAGTAAAATTAAAACACACCAAGTCAATAATGCAATAAGGCCTTCAGAGAAAATAACGCCCAGAATCCACACTGTAAAATTTCTACTTTAAAGTTCACCAGTTCTCAGTAATGCGTCCGAAAACAGCCGCTCAGAATCACAATCGTACAAGCCAAAACACATACGGTTTTCTGTCAGTGCAACTCAGGCCGGCTCGCCCACACATCCACATCATCTCATTACACATTGCATGACTCTATCATAAATATCAACTCAAGATATCTACAGTATAGACATATGCAACATAAGGAAACGTAATACATGCAGGTCAAACACAAAAACACAGTGATCGACATGTCCTTAAACCATAAGGTGCTGCTGTATGCATGTTTGTTTATATGTTTTATATATTTATATATATATACATATATATATATATATATATATAGTGTGCAATGCAAAGAGAATCCCTCCATTTGAGGAATATTTTTTTACAACGGAAAAAAATTCACTCAGCCTCATATTTTCCATATTTGCAACCATTCAAAGTGAGTTCAGAACAATGAGTCTCGATCTTTACTCAAAGGAGACCATGGCTGCTAACTTCTGGGTTTCCGGTTTACACCCTCACAAGTACTGTACATTAGAAAGAGTTTCTCACTGGTACAATCTCTCTGGTACTATTATGACTGGGTTTTCTTGCCATTTTTTGAGTAATTTTCCACTCTTATCAGCGATACTAGTCTGTATTTGTCTATTAATACTCCTGTGCTCATTTTGACTACATCAGAATCATAGAGACACACAGTGGCAGCCTGGACATTACAGATGTGGGCGTGTAGCAGCTGATAATGTACCACCTCGAGTTGTGTAATAACTTGCGGCTGCCTAAATTGGTCAAATATGTAATAAAACCTGACACAGTACATGAAGCCACATACTTAGACAGATTAAGAATCATGCCAACTCTTACAACTTCGTATTAAGATTCTTGCATTTATTTATTCCATTAAAAAATAAAGGAATGAGCAGCCCTGTCTTACGCCTCAAAACACTGAAGTGTAGCTGCTTAACGAACGCCACCTGTGTAATTAAAATCCTACTGTTAATCAAACTGCCTGGATTAAATGTGGATTATTAAAAAGGACACAGCGCAACAGCGCATTTTCAGCACGGGTTAAGGCCTCTGTGTGCTTCAAACGAAGCGCTTGTCAAATCGTCTAACAGAGTTTGTGTCGTCAGTTGTGCTGCGTCCGACAATTTTTGCAACTTTCCAAAAACAGACAATCTGACAATCACGCTCTTTTTACGCAGCCACTGGCCAGGTGTGTGGAGGTGTCTGTCAAGCTCTCTTTTTTCATTTGTCACACAACTACCTCTCCCGCTTTTCATGTGAACAACTGTGTGAAACACCATGAACGCCTTCGAAGAGAAATCTGAAAATGTGCACCCAATTTCTATGATTTATCGTGTCGAGAGTACAAAGAGTTAGAGTAAAAAGCATAAACACTTTCGCCTTCAAACTTGATCGGATGACATGTTGTACAACCTGGTTTGTTTTGAAGCATACTGAGGCATTTAAATCCATTTCTAAAGGGTCAGTTTATACTAGAAAAGAACTGGTTTGATTGACGAGTTGTCCAAAAGCAGTGAAAGCAGTGAAAAGCCGGCTGTCATAGAGAGGGAGGAGACGTGATAATCGTTTAAATATGTGGATAACAGTGTTATCCATTCATGGTTTTTTACTCGGATGTTCACATTAAAAGTGACAGAAATGTGTCAAGTAATTTTTACAAAGAGAGCTGAGAGAGAAGTCCAAACCCTGGCTCCTTCCTCACCTTGCCAAGGCTGAACAATCACAGCGTAAAGTGGGTGTGAATGTCTGATTGTCGGTTTCAGAAAGTTAGAGAAATGGTCAGACACAGACCCTCGTAATCCAATGTCGGAGAGGTGTGAGGTTGAGGAGGTTTCTGAAGCTATCCGACAGTCTGACAAGCAGTTCTGATGAAGCATACTGGCAGGTTTAGTCTTGTAGCAGTCAGGTTTTTTAGCGAGCAGGTCAGCAGGTGTTTTCACTCATTTTTTTCACCGAATATCAAACACACATTATTCGTGGTTTGCTTCTAATGCACCGACATCCTTAAAGTGAGCTGACCCCTTGAATTAAATCCGTTAGTGGCTTCACAGAAAACAGAATTTCTCGTAGTGATGAACGAACCGTTTCATTGCTCGTAGAAACCCTATAGTTTAGTTGGTATTTTACCCACTGAACTTCTCAGTCAGACAGGAAAAAGTTCTTAGGAGGAGGAGCAGGGTGGCTTGTTATTTAGAGGCTATAGTTTTCTCCCACCATTCGGAAGTGTCCTTAAATAAGGCGTCCCCCTACCAGCTACTGCGTCTGCTGCGACAGAAGAGAAACACCTTGTGCCAGTGTTGTGATAGTGTGCTCTTCCATTATAATTTAAAGCCGCCCACTGTAATTTAAGAGCTTTAGAATTACAATAAGAAAGTCCAACCAAGCTCAATTAAAAAATATCAATAAAAAGGAGCAAAGTGAATATTAAAATCCATCATTTTCCATTCACACTTTAAACTTCTCCTCACCTAAACATTTCCTTTACCTGACATGAACCGGTTAACTAGTGTTTCGATGGTTTCTTTGACAAAAGACAAGTTGAAAAATAAAACTTTAAACTGAATGTTTCTTCACTGTGTATTTCTGCAGCTTTAAAAAAAAAAAAAAAAAAGCTTCTGTCAGACGTTAAGAACAAGAACGAAGAAAGATACAGTAGACGATGTTTAAGAAATGGAGGGTATTGCTCAAATTGTGTTATGTTCCTTTTTTTTATCCCAGTTAAGTTATGTGCAAGTATTTTCCATTAATTTCCTTCATCGTGTCTTTGTCATAGGTTGCACAGGGTTGAAATGACCAGGACGAGGTGGAAAATGTCACAGAGAAATAGCCAGAAAAAAACAACACAGGGAAATAACACGCGAGTGGAACAAGGAAGCGATTATCAACCACTTTGAGAACAGAAGGAGAAAAGTTATGCATCCATTTGTTTTTCTATTTACCTGTTGCAGATGAAAAGTGCTTTAGAAGACGACAAACCTTTTTTGGTTGAGCTAATACAGACAGTCATATCTACAGTAGAAACAAGACACAGACAGACTGCCACTCCCTCCGTCCAGAGTCACGCATTTAGTTATTTACATTTTTTTTTTAGTAGTGTTCTTCTTCATTATTCTATCCAGGTTCCAAGACTCTTAATGTACACAAAAGGCTCCTCATGCCACGTCTGTCCTCGTCCCTCCAAACTCTTCCTCGGTGGTTATGGGGGAGGAGGAAGGGTCAGATCAATAATGTTATTGGGCCAGTGATAAGACAAAGAGGGGAATGAGACTGAAGGCAGTTTTCATTCAGTGGTATCATGTGTCTGGAAGCTGGTTGATGTCAGTCAAGTTGGTGTCATTGAGGATGACTTTGATTCGATCCAGGGAGTCTGCCTGTCGTATTCGCTCCAGCTGTACCTGCAGACATGAACAAACATTTATTGATTATTTTAAACACCGGTGTAATTTTCACTTTTTCAAAAAAATCCTATTTCTGTCTCCCCAACTTTCACAGTTTGTTTGATTTTCTCACTTAAAGTTTCCTTACTTTCTAGGTCGCTTTTCGTTATTACCATGTGCTCACAGTAACTTAAGCTTTACGAGCAGCAGGAGTGTCCTTCAGACTTTGTTTGCCCTGGGTTTTGCCTCTCAGGTTACTGTTCTACTGTATGATTGGTGGAGGTTGTAACTGCAGCCTGAGAAGACGACTGCAGGCACTACTCAGGGTTGGACAAAATAAAAAATAAAATAAAAATAAAATATAAGCCAATAAAGGACAGTGCTCTTTGATGTAAAGGTGAAAGTATAATATAAAACTAAATGTGATTTTAACTGAATAATACCGCTATGCCATTATTATTATATTATCACATAGAGTCACAAATAGTGTATGTAGCCATATTCACAAAGACAACGTATCCAAAGTCCGCATGTTGTAATAAGTTAACGGTGTGGATGTGCGAGGAGACGCAGCCTGCAGGGACCGACACAGTTCAGCCTGGACTCACTTGGTGACAATGTCAAGTATAATCCTGCTTCCTTTAAGTTCATTTTTATTCACTTCTTGACCTTTTCGAAGGTGCAACTTTTTGGACGTGCGGCACCAATTACAGCCAGAGTATTCATACAACGGTTTTTGTTTTCTAGTTGGCGACAGTCCAGAGGTGTTGTCAGACGATATGTCATCTGCAGAGGGCACGAATATCATTAAATTCAACAGAGAGACGAGAGCAGTGCACGTTCTACTCTCATCGAATTACTCTCACGTTTGAAGAAATATATTTTTAAAAAGGTCAAAAGATTTAAAGTAAGATCAAGTAAAAGGATTTTATCATTAGGTTGTAGGAAATACTAATGGTCATTTTTCACAATTTTCTGACATTTTAAAGACTAAACCATCTCTGTGATTGTTAAGTCTGGATTAACTGCAGATCAATCAATAATAATCATTAGTTGCAGCTCTACAATGCTACATGACACAACATGGCTAGACTGTTCAGCACAAAAAAAGCTTTACTTTTCTTTTGTTTAACACTATTTCACATTGAAAAGTATCCCAACTGTTATTTTCTTTTAGTGGGAAAAAATGGTCAAACTTAAACCATTGAAGTTTTTTTTTTTTAAAGTATTGATTGAATTAAAGTTGGAACAAAATCAAAGTTATAACCAGGATAACCCGCTACTGATGCACATTAAAGGATGAGGCTGGCAATATTCTATATTTTTCTTAATGTCAACAAATCACATGAAAAGACCAAAAACCAACAATGAAACCTATTTGTTCCAACTGAAGACGTCAATCTTTAAAAACATCTAATCAATATATAGTTTCATTTTTTTTAAAGCTCAGTAATTTCCTAAAACAGCTGGTTATTGTAGTTTTTAGCAAACAAACACGAGTAAATAGTGCATTTGTTGGGGACTATTTTCAGAAGCAGATTAATCCACATTTGGTGATCGAGTGAGGATTTGAGGCAGCTGGACGGCGTGTGTGGTACCGAGTCAAAATAAACTACAGTGTGTGTGTTCATGGTGATGAAGGAGCATGTCACCCAGTGCAACAGTGTGGCTCACTGATGTGTTTTTGGACAACAAAGGAGCTCTGTGGCACAGAGGAATAACCCCTGGATACACAGACAAAACTTGTTAGTACGATCAATTCATTGTTAGTTTTCGTCTTTTCATGGAATGCTGACAGTAAGAAGAATATAGAAAATATCAGCCTTTAACATTATGCTGTTTCTACATAATACAGTCCATGAATTGAGAACTCCTCCTTACCTGAAGGGTCTGAGAAAGTTTAACAAAGTCCTTCTGAACCTGCTCGCTGACATCCAGCTCTGTTTGCAGCCGCTGAGCTTTGTCTCTCTCATCAAAGACCTGACTCTCTAGTGCACTCTGCAGCGAACACACACACACACACACACACACACACACACACACACACACACACACACACACACACACACACACACACACACACACACACACACACACACACACACACACACACACACACACACACACACACACACACACACAGGATGAATTCAGTTAGAAAGGCTAAATGGAGCCAATAAATTGCAATAAAAAGTCTTCAACGTTACAGAAGAGCTGAAATAAATATTTAACTGAAACACATTTACTGAATAATTTAAAATGATGTGCATTACTGGCTGAATGAACGCTACAGTGTCATCACACAGCAGTTTACAAATGGCTATGAATTTACTTAAATGCTGTCAAATATTTAAATATATGCAGGTTCTCTCTTGCATGCAAAGAACATCATGCTCAACTCCATCTAACACACTACCACTTTTATTTTTTTTATAAGGAAATATTATATAATGCACCTCTCATTCTCTATAACATTTTATATATAAAATTCTTGTCATAGATGATAAAATGAGGTGGTAGATGCTGACAAGGAACATGAGTTCTATAATATATGGGGGTAGAGTTGATAAAGGATCTGCTACGCTCTGATATTATAGGTCACATTAACCAGAGTAACAGGTTTGGATTGGGAGGTCGACAGGTGAATGTGCCTGTAGACTGACCTTTGCAGTGGTGAGCTCTTTGAGCTGCTGCTCCAGGCTGATCCTCAGGCCCTGGATGCTCTCCAGTGTCTCAGTCTTCTCTGCTAGACTGCTCTGCAACTACACAAACAACAGATATAAAAGGTAATATATATCAACAATACACAAAAGGTACTGCAGATAATACATTCCACCAAGTGCCTTTTACTGAAGAAACCAATCTGTATGATCAGGGGATATTAAGGCATTTTTTTAAGCCTTTGTGCAGGATTCGAAAATGTCCGATGTTGCCGCCCCCCAGTGGTCATATCAAAAAGACACTGCATTAGTTGATTTTTTGGAAAATATCTGGCTGTTTAGCTGCTAAATGCTCCACTGTGTTCACCAGCTAGCCGCTAAATGTGTTTAGCTGTGTCCAAAATCACTCCCCATTTACTATATGGTGCACTACATTTACTGTCTGCCATTTTATTTTAATTCCAAGTGTGAAATTTATGATCTATATAGTGTGCAAAAATTCTCATAATGCCATAACAAAAGTAGCATCCACGGCATGTTCAGTACTGTCTGCTAATGATCCAACACTGCAATGAGTCGCATTTTATAGATGTGAAAAATACAGTTGTGCGACGCTACACCTGTCAGCAGTGACGTAAAATAATGATGATTGTCTGAAATCTCAATTTACTACTTACTATAGAGTAAACTATACTATAGAGTGTCTATGACGAGAGCGCTGAAGGCTGAACCATAACAGTGAACTTGCAGGCCATAAAACCAAAACAATAAGCTAAGAGAAGCTAAAATGTTTAGTAGAGCAGAGTCGGGTGATCATTTTCTGTGGATTCGTCAGTATGAGTGGCCCCTTTCACACTACATGTAATCATTTGACCCATTGTTAATATAAAAATATTGATTAGTGCAGCTTTAAAAATCAGGAGCAGGAGCAAAAAAACTTGACCTCCAGTTAAAATCGAAGAAAATCCTTCATCGACCACGAGGGCTTTTGACAGTCTTGACAAAATGAGTGAAATGATTCCTCACTGAGGTGTAATACTGCATGATGTCAAAAAGTAAGTACCTGTTCCTTCTCAGCTTTTATTCGCTCCAGCTCCGTCTTCAGACTGGAGAAAGATGCTGTGGGAGGGAGACATCATTAGAGGATCACACTGTACATCTGAATCTCAAAGTCCAGATATTCTCTCTATTATATATTACGTGGTCTCTTGAAAATAATTTGGCAATTCATGAATAATACAACAAAGCAGCACCTTTAGTGCAGGCAAAGCTGCTTTGCTGAAAGCTGCTTTGTGTGTTTGACTTGTGTGAAACAGACAGTAAGAGATCCACACAACAAACCCTAAAAGCTAACTGACCAACTGAGCCTAAAACACAAACATGACATTTAACGGCTACATTGATTTTTTTGGGAGCTCAGCTCATTGATCACTTTAAAAGACAAGAGAACTGGTACTAAAGTCCTCTCTGTGTCTCCTGTACATCTGTCAGGTGTGAATGTTCATGTTTTAAGATCTGAAATAAAGATGAACCTTTTAGTGATCCAAACGTGGTACATTTTTCATTGTTTGGAAATTAAAAACAACTTTAGTTTTCTTTTTTTTTTTATGTGCTCACAGTCTTTCAGGAAGACAAATCTTCTGGAAAAGTTCCCAACAGTACCATTTTACTCTCAAAAGGAACTATTGTGTCTTTAATATTTTTTAGGATTGAACTAAAGCTGAAACAATTAGTCAATTAATCGATTAGTTGATCAACAGAAAATGAATTGCTAACAATGTTGATAAGCAATATATGTTACATAAAAATTCAATAAATATTCTCTGGTCCCTGCTTCTGAAACTTGACATTTTTCCGAATTTTCTTATTTTATATAAATATTTATTTTAAATAATAACATTTCTAAATATCTTTCAGTTCAAGAATCAATACCTGTTTCACCAAAGTATGAAAGTATGATTGGAAAGCAGTAGGAACGATATGGTCTAGAATTATTATTATATGACATTTATCACATTTTTTCAGTACTTCCCACTAGCATTCAACAATAACTCCTAATGATATAATTAATTCAAATAATGCGACCTGGACCCAGATAAGTGGCAGAAAATAGATGGATGGATTAACCGAATAAAAATGATTCATTAATTTAAGTCTTTGCTAAAAATCGTCATTTGCCCATTATGAGACGATGTTTGCTGCAGGTCTGATGGTGCCGACTGAAACTCCCACTTTTAGTTAATAAATGTGTAACGTGTCTAGACAGCCAGCAAATTAAAAGTAAGACTTTTTAAAACTGAATTCAGTGCTTTTTTAGGTTTTTCAAGACCTGCAGATACCCTGGACGACGTCACCTCGAGGCTCTCAGAACTTGTGATGGGCATTTCCACATTTTTTTTGTTGTTTTTTTTACATTTCATAGGCTAAACGATTAATTGATTAAAATAACAATACGTTTACGCGTCATGTTAATGTTACACCAGGCAGAGCTATTAACCAAAAACAGATTGGACTTTAAGGTTTAAGGACTGTGAGTGCACACATACTATTTTACTTAGCTGCCAAACAGTGTTACTTATCAACAACCTTGATATAATATCTGAATTCACAGTGAAACACGTTATAACCAATCTGTGAGGGAGGAAAACATTCAGTGACAATCTATTAATGCACATTTTAGCCGTTCCAAGACAGTTCAAAAAACATGTGAGGAAAAGCAGTTTGTTGTAGGCTTTACTACAGTTATTAGTCTGACAGCTACACCATTAACACACACACACACACACACACACAAGCAGTTAAAGTGAGCTCGTTCAAAGCGTTTGTCATACCTTCCAAGATGTCTGAATGACAGTGATCAATGGAGAAGAAACAAAAGCAGAAACAGAAGAGAATGTAAAAAATGTCCAGAAAATAAAAAAATATGTATGCTGGATAAATCCCCACAGAAGCTAAAGAGTTTAGAAAAGTTTGTTTGCTGAATTTTTACTGAAAATGACTGGTTAGTTATTTACCGTACAGCTGATCAATGGTTAGTCAATGATCTGACTGGACGTTTTAATTGAGTCTCACCTATCTCCTCCTTACAGCCCTCGATCTCCAGCTGCAGAGTGTCCTCCAGGTTCTCCTTCAGACACTGCTCCGCCTGGATCTGCTCCTTCAGAAACAGAATCTCGGCTTTCAGCTTCTCCTCCATGTGATCTGCAGACGTCCGTAACGCCACCAGGTCCTCACGTAACAGCAACACCAGGCCTTGTAGCTCCTGAACAAGAATTAAACCACATTAGAGGCGTCAATGTGGGGAATCGTCATCATACAGCACAATTTGGTAAAAAAATAAAGCACAAAGCAAAAGGACATTAATATGGAAGGAGTTTGCTTCCTTTAAATGTCTGGTGAGAACGTAGTATTATAAGCCTCTGGACCGTGTTTTCGCATCTTATAAACCTTTAAACTCATGGATCTGCTACTTAAACCAGCCGTCCTGGATTGTATTTCATGTCTCATCGGTACCTGAAACAACACATCTCTACCAAAACAGCCCCTTGCATTGTTTTAGCGCAGGGCTGTTTTACTGAAGTAATTAATTGAAATGGTTTGCACCACCCGCCAGAACTTACGTAGGGATTACCTGTTACTAAATAGTTACACCTAATGACTGCCAGGTGTAACTGTTGTGTAGCTGATTGTAAAACGGGGACATTTTAAATTACATTTCACAAAAACAAAAAAAAAACCCCATCAAATTACAAACTGTTCTGCCAATAACTTCACACTAAATGACCAGCCAAGGGGCGGTTAAGTTGTATAATCAGATGTTGAATACTATTAATTCTAAAACACATATTTCTCCATGTATGCATGAATCACTTGGCCCCTTAAACTCTTTATATTTGTAAGTTATATTGCAGTTATAGTGACTTCCTGTTTACACTGTTGCCCGTTACTAAGGTTTTTACTAGCTAAGATATTCCTTAAGTTTTAATGGTGCAACCCCATTTAGTAAACCACTAGTTTGAAACCAATTAGTAGTAACTAAGAAATTAGGAAGGACGTTACACACATCTTCATGTAGTAACGGATACAAGAATATCTGCTGCAACCCAATCCAGACCTTATTCAAATTCTAGTAGGCAACCAAGTGCATGACATCTTTCTATACAAAAATATATATATATATAAATAAATAGTCACTGCATCGGTTCTCCCTCATATTAATATGATTTCTGGTATCTGGATACAGTAAAATACAGATTTTAATGTTACGTGATCAGCTTGTTTAACCACCAACAAGCTGAAAATGTCAGTGGATCATCAGTTCTACTCCACCTCCACTAAAGCACAGGCCCACTCTGCCAGAGCGTAAATCAGCAAGAGGCTAAAAGTAACAGTGTGGGAGGAGATGTGTGTGTGTGTGTGTGTGTGTGTGTGTGTGTGTGTGTGTGTGTGTGTGTGTGTGTGTGTGTGTTTCAGGGTGGAGGGCACACAGATGTAAAAAAAAAAAGATTTCTCATGTTGTCAGAAAGCTCAAAATGAACAGTGGTGCCATTAATCACTGAGAAATGAGCTAGTGGAGCCACAAAGGCGCTATCACTGAAGCGATTAGCCTCTGACCGCTACACTGCAGGGGTTATTTTGCTATAATTTGGTGTCAGTTTCCCCCACTCTCTATGTGGCATGCATGGGGACACCACTGCTCATGCTGTGACAGTGTTTAAATTAAGCGCAGACTCTGCCTACCAAGAGCAGCAGGCTGTTTCGTGACAAATCGAGCGACATCCCAGAAGCATCTTCTCATATGAACCCAAATCATACGAATGCAACTTGAGCCTGCACGTCCATTCTTGACCTTGGGGATCAGCACGTGAGACAAAATAATCTCATCTCAAGGTCCACTTACTAGCTTTTCTGGACCTTTTGATTCTGCTTTTCAGCATTGCTTTACAGCTTTCAATACATCATGTGTTCCATTCACCGAGGAAGACCATGAGATGCAGTGGAAAGCTTAAAAAAAAAGCTAGTGAGTGGACCTTGAGTTGAGATTATTTTGTCATTAACTTCTACAGGGTTCGTACAGCTTTTTAAGAATATAATTCAAGCACTTTTCAAGCACTTCAAGGTACCAGAACCAAATATTTCCAGACTCTCGAAGCCTTTATCATCACATCTAAATTGTTACTATAAATACCAGGAGACAACAAACAAATATGCTGACAGGATCGTTTCATTTCAAATATTAAAAGATTTTTGGTTTACATGAGTGATTGTGAAGATGACGAAACACCAGATTATGTTGAAAATCAGGGATTTTTCAAGGAGTATATTCCTAACCTTGAAAACAGTTAAAATTAAGCATTTTCCAAACTTTCAAGACTTTGTAAGAACCCTGCTTCTATCACCCATGTTTATCTGACACCAAAACAATACATTACTTTGAGAAATTAAATCATTTAATAAAAGAAGGTAAAGTTCTCAAGACAAGCAGCTTTATAAAAACTTAAAATAAAAGTAAAATAGAGTCTAAAATTGGCAAAATTTTGATTTAAATCTGGAACTATTGGATCAGACAACAAGAAAACAAGATTAGATAGATACTCCGTGTTATAGATGCATTTTGGTTGGTTCAAAGAAAGTTCTGAGGTTTGATAACTCGCCCTGGGACTGATGCTAATGTTGAGTTGAAAGATGTGATTTGTGCTTCACGTACTTGCACAGTATTGGGCATCTGGAAGTCCTCTTGTTGCTGTAGTTCTACGTGCAGCCTGTGTTTTCCCTGCAGGCTCTCGTTGTCTCGCTGCAGTCGGCTTAGTTCATCTGCCACCTGCTCCCTCGACTTCACCAGCACCGCCTGAAACGAACAAACAAAATAAATCACTCCATCTCATCCTGCGTCCGTTAGCCTGTCATATGGAACCAGCACCACTTCCACACATGGTGAAGCGTGACTCACCGACCAGCATCTACCTTCAGAGCCATCGGATTCTCCCTGCAGAGCTATCATTTTTCAACATCATCACTGAATTAATGACAGCATTAAGACCCATATTTCTTTAGATCAAAGCCACAAGTAGCAAAAGGAATGTCTCATTGCTCTGGCAGACAAGTTTGTTTGCAAAGACTTTAAAAGACATACACAAGTGAGTGGTATGACACAGCTTGCAGCTGCACATCCATTATTGAGAATGTTTCTGTCTCATACTTCTTCCTGTTTTTTCCTCATAATTTGGAAAACGATCTCCTAGAAAAAGTAAGTGCACTTACATAACTTAGCGATGCATATGACATTTGTTGCAGTGGTGTACAGCGTACAAATCTGTACATTTCTGTTGATGTGGACGAGCAACTTTTGGACATATTTAATTTCATTTCTTCATTGCTCCACCGTGTCAGCAAATATTTGTGGTAGTAATGTTACGTAACAGTTCCATTTTACTCCCAAAAAAGTGACTATTTTGTAGGTTTAAACTAGACTTGAAACACTTAGGCGATCAATCGATTAGTGGTTTGAGACAGAAAATGAACTGATAACAACCTGGATAATTGATATATGTTACACTATGCTTCTAAAATGTTCTGACTCTTTGTGCTTTATATTATTTTAAATTAAATATATTTGTGTTTGGGGCTGTTAGTTGGACTAAACAAGACATCCAAAGATGTCACTTTGGGCTCTCAAAACCTGTGATGTGAAATCTCATCTTAAGCTTGAATTTCTTATCTTATTGTATTTCTATTGCTTCCTATTACTATCCAATTAAATCTCAACTAATTGCAGTGATGTACAGTGTACAAATCTGTTTGGATGTTGTTGGATGTGCAACTTTTACAAGTAAAAAGTCCTGTAGACAAGAGCTCCATTGTGTCAGCAAATATTTGTGGTAGGGAGGAACAGTGACATTATTGCCACAGAGGCAGAGAAAAGCTCATTTAAAACACTAACAGACACGAGCTGCAGTTCAGTCTGGCTTCATGTCCGATTACCAGCGCTACAAAACACTGATATGCTCATTTGAAGGGCTAAAGTCTTGCCAGCATTAGCAGACTCTGACATTAGAAGGAAGTAGGGATCAAAACACAGCTGGCAAGAACAAGCGGCACGGGGCTAACGGAAGAAAATGCTGCTCACCATCTGTTCCTGTGTGTTCCTCTTAGCTTCACTGAAGGCCTGTTGTAGTGTGCTGAGCAGCGTTTCTGACTCCTGGACTCTTTGCAGGAGGGCGGACACCTGTAACACAGAAAGAAACATCACTAAGACAAGAGAAAGCCTTCAAAGGTCTTTGGACTATAGTGAGAAATGCTGAATATACATTACATATATAGATATAGATACACAGAGTTCATGCTTGTGCGTACACTGTGGTCATCTCATACCATAAGGATTGTACACTCACAAAATAAATTTCACAGATTTTTATTGCTAAATAAAGTGTGTGAAGAGGCATTAAGTGATTCAGTGATGGTTTGTTTGAATGTTAGAAGAGGATATTAAAAAAAACAACGCAAATTAATCTCTTCTTGTATTCATTTTGTTGAAGAAAATTCTGAATTTGAGAGCACTTGAATAAAAAGTACAGCCTACCAGCTGATTACCACCAAGTAGATATCAATACTACAGCTTAGGAACTACGCTGCAGCACTGATCAGCAGTTGCAGGGACAGCTGACCATCCTGGTTTCAAACGGCTTCACACGCCACACTGTACCACAGTGTTGTACACAGTGTGACCAGTGACACAGCTGTGACATCTGTCTAAACTGAAACTGGGGTTGGTGAACTGACAAAAGGAGTTCTCACACTTTTAAAACGTCTGTGGTCAATGTGACAGGGCCTGTAATGCTCTCAGCTGCACTGCAAGATCGTTGCAAAGTCGGCCATACCGTTATCAAATCATAGACAATAATAAAAAAATATTCCTTTCCTCTGCAACTCTTTACTTTACTTTAACTGCCCCTATTTAGCATTTAGAAGCAAATACATGTTTTTTGACACACTATAATGTAGTGAACTGTGTGAGCAGATATAAGGACATTTTAAATGTTTATTAATGTACAGTTTTATATGATTAAAGGTGTACATGGCACAGTTTTGAGAGACTTGCTATGCCAGAGGCCCGTGGTGCATTCAGGATGCACATGGGAACAGCCTGGGATAAGGAAGAATCCATTATCACACATTATTAGTGGGCATGTTAGTGGTTTGTTAGGGACTATTAACAATGACGGTCAATCACATCAGCTCCTCTCATCCCATTAGCCATCTCCCCACTATGATGTACTGGCAGTTAGGTCATGCTTTTCCCGGCAGGAAACTACAATAATATACTTATTCTCTTCAATGCCGATATACAACAGCACAAATCTGCGATCTGACAGAGCTATGAGGGCGGTGGGAGTGTCAGCGCTCCATGAATTTGTGAAGACGGCCGTGTTCAAGCTCTTTAAGTTTAATTCCCAGTTCTGAACATATTGAAAGTCCAGCAGTCACCAACCATGATTTTGTTTGGAGTCTTGATGATCTACACACGGCAGTACAACAAATTACATAAAAGTAAAAATAATAAAACTAGTCTAGTGTTTTGCAAACGTCTAATGGTGACATTCTGCATAAAACAACTATCAAGATTACATTCAGTTTAAGTAAACGATTTTCTGTCAAGTTGAATGTTTTGTCAAATGTGTAGTCTTGTTCTCTTATTCTCTGAGTGACGGTATTTTGTTTCGGTAAAGTTCTTGCAAACCTGCTTGTCTTCAGACAACATTTGAGAACTTTAACTTCTTTTGTTAAATGTTTTAATTTCTCAAAGTAATGTACTGAAAACGTATTGTTTTGGTATCAGTGTTGAAACTCAGGTATTGTGTAGTTTAAGAAAAGCTTACATTAGAGTGGATGATTAGTATAGAATAGTAATATGAAGCAGTACATTTTCAAACAAAAATGGCCCAAATTCACTGGTTTCAGCTCCTCAGATGTGAGCATTTGCTGCTTTTCTTTGTCTTATGTGATATTAAACTGAACATATTTGGGTTTTAAGCTGTTAGTCACACAAAACAAGACATTTGAAGATGTCACTTTGGGCTTTAGGAATTCACAACATGCATTTTTCACTATTTTCTGACATTTTATAGACCAAATGATGAATCGATCTATGGAGAAAATAATAAGTAGATTAATCAGTAATGAAAATAATTGTTAGCTGCAGCCCCAGCTGTGTTTGCATGTAACAATAATGTCACTACTGCCAAGTATTAAGTAGCAATACCTCACAATATTCCTGTTAACCATCAACAAACAATTGCTGTTTGTGGTCACAGCAGTGTGAAATTGAAGCAACACATTTATGGTTCGGCTGCACCACATCCTGCTCAACGTCGCACCCACAGGCCAACTGAATAAAAAATGTAATGCTTCAGGCACTAGTTTTGTCAGAGGATGAGTCATGTTGCTGTTGCCCTGGTAACCTGTTGTTATGGATGGATAAGGAGAGAGGACTGATGGGAGTGGACGCATAGAGGAGACAGACTTTTAAATTGTGATGTGATTTTTAATTTTTAATGGAATCTGCCTGTAGTGAAGCCAGAAAGCTCACAGTGACACTGGGAGCCTTTATCAATCATTACAGGTATTAATTAGTTCAGAACATATTAACAGCTGGAGATTTATGTGATTTAAACGCTCTCTATGTGGACTGGCCTTCGGGAGGTCAGGAGCACATACGTTTTTACGGCTATTTTGCAGTTATTTTAGATCTAGTTTCATGATTTAATCACTGAAATTAGAGACTGCAGAGGGGACACACTCCTGCTGTAAAGGGAGGTGATCAGCTGAAAGGGAGGGCCTTCATACAGCACAACTGACATAAGTTTAGAGCTGAACCAATTAGTTGATTGATAGTAAATGAATCAACAAATTTGATAGCTGGTTAATCGTTTCAGTCTTTTTTTTAAGCAAAAACGTCAAACATTCTCTGGTTTAAGTTTCTCAGATGTGAGGATTTGCTGCTTTTCTTTGTCAGAAATGACAGTAAAGTGAATTTCTTTGTGTTTTGCACTGTTGGTTGGACAAAAGAAGCCATCTGAATATATCAACTTGGAAAATGAAATCAGGGCATTTTTCATTATTTTCAGACATTTTTCTTAAACAAAACTAATAAAAAAGATAATAATTATATTAATAATCGATAATGAAAACAATCGTTAGTTGCAGCCCTACAACTGGAATAAAACTATTCTTACTGTGCATTTAGATGCAATAACCTGTTAAAGAATGTGAAAGAAAGTGAACAGATAAGCAAATCATACATAAAAGGGTTTGGAGTGAATTTGGAGAGGCCTGTAAAAGATATATTTCCACAATGCACTGTTGAGCTGGTCCTAGTAGGCACATGGTGGCATGAGCAAAAGTGAATCCTGACACCAAAACTGCATTGCACTGCTCTATCACCAGTTACACTCCCTCCTACTGCGCCTCTCCTCCCACTGTGGTAAGTCATCAAAATGGCAAACCAGCACAGATGAGAAAAAAAACCTCAGTGTGCCTTTGCTGGTGCAAAGCTGCACTTTAGGTAATGCACCTGCACATAGATAGTGCCTATTATCTTGCACACTCTGAAACAGGAACCTTGGCACATAGCCTGCCATAATGAACATCGACCAAGCAGGCACCAGGTTTCATGACCAAGAAACTGTGTTTTACTAACTAGCTAGATGTGAGGGACTGTAACAACATTAATACTTGATTATTTCTTTGATCACTTATGAAAATATGAGTCAGTTCTCTTTCTCTGATGTTTTCAAACTGAGAGGACCACCTGGGGAGGCGTGGGAGAGTTGAGGAGGGGGCGTAGATGGAGACTAATAAGGTAAAGATACTGCGTAACGTGAATGGGAGATTTGCATGCTGGTGTTCTGAAAACAGCAAGAAGTTAGTTATTTAAGTTTGGCCTGCTGATTTGGCCCGCTTAGATTCAGTGTGACTTTCGGATATCATTATCTCCGGTGTCGCGAATAAATGTCAATAGATCCACTTTGACATAATTGGAAAAAAAGACACTTCTTATAACTGCAGAACCTGCCTGAGAATCATCACATTTTTAAGATTTCTTCAGTATCAAAGTTTTCCAGTGATAGTTGTCTGTACGTCCATGGGTACAATACAAATGGGAACTGCTAATAGCTAATTCTGCATACTTTTAATGGTGCCAATATGCCAAAATGTAAACAAGTATAGGTTAAAAAAAAGTTGTAGCCCGCACATTATACTTCCTGTTTACATCCCCCAAAGCATTATGGCAACTTAAGCCAGTCTGCAGAGTTCATGGGGAATTTAACACAGTGAGACGGAGAATAAACACAAACTGTAGAAAGCAACTCAAATAATAAATCAAAGGTCTCATTTTCCTCTAGCCATTATTCTATCAAATGAATTTGAGAATGACAAACTGAGAAATTCCTTCATAAAAAGTTCAGTCTTAAAGTCCACACTGTCAGTTGTACATCAAGCACTAAACCAGATATCTGAAGGGAATACAGTCAACATAATCAATACACGTTATTGATACATTACTGTGTCCAAACCTTAGCAGCGGTTTCCTCGTTGCCTAATTTGACCGAATCTTCCAAATTCTGTTTCTCAGTCATCGTCCTCTCCAGCTGATCATTGGCCTGACGTAGCATCACCTGTAGCTTCTTCACCTGGAAGACAGTGTGACGGAGAATCCCTCTAATGAGCATCTTCAAACACAATACCGTGCTTCTAAAGACAATCCGTGGTTTGATGTTAACAGACGTTCTTGGAGTAAAAAAGTGACAAAACAAAGACACAAACCTGATCTCGTGTCTCAGCCTCTTGTCCTTGGATGGCCTGCAGCTGCTTCTCGTAGTTGGAGCACATATCACAACGACGGCCGAGCTTCCTGCCAGCATTTTTCACCTGGTGACAGACCAACAAGAAAACCATGAAACACTACTACTCAGAGTAGAAAATCTTAAATGTACCAGGTGGAGCATTGAGTGCAGAAGATTGTCCTAACATTATGCTCCTGTTCCTCTTCAAACTACCAAAATAACAGCATGAACGGCTGCACACAGTAATAACCTCAGATAAACCCTTTCAAGTGAGTCTGTATGGTTGGCATTTTGGTTTATTCCACCTCAAAGATAAAGTGCTTTTAAGGAAAAATTGTTTTTCTAAAAAATATTACCAGAATGTAACACATATGGAAGAACATCAGAACATTATCTGCAGGTCTGTTTTAAAAAATCAAACTTCACTTCATCAAATCCCAGGAAGAGAGTGATATATTCCTGAGAAGTCATAATTTTAAAATCAAGGGAAAACCTTCAACTGTACCTGGTACTGTAAAGTTAATGTTCTGTCATAACCATTAAATAGTTTGGACTGTATTTAACCACAGCGCTGTATTTAAAGTATTAAAACTTCTCTGCAGACGCCTCGGTGATGCACCTCTTGCTGCAGCAGGTTCCACTCGCTGTCGCTGACCAGTCTGTAGCCTGCAGGCGGTAAGAAGGCGGTGTCGGGGGCGTGAGAGATGCTGGACAGCAGCGACGCTGTCTCCTCCTGCTCAGGCGTCATGGCTTTGATGGCCTTCTCCTGGTCTTTAGTCAGCAGGAAATGACTCGCCGTCAGCTTGATGGAGCTGATGGACGAAGTTTCACCAAAACTACTGTCTGTCACCCCGCAGTCGGCCCCCACCAAGGGCCCAAAGTCCGACTCGTCCAAGTGGCTGGCCGACTTGGCTTTGTGGTTGTGGCCGCCGAGGCCCTGCTGGACCGACAGCGAGGAGCCGAGGCTGTCTGTGGACTGAACTCTCCGCAGGTTGTCCTTGTAGGGGTCCATGGGGCCCCCTGCCACCACGTCAGTGTCTAAGGAGTGCATAGAGCCGTGGGCGCTGTGGTTCGCATGGGGCTGAAAGAGAAAGAGCAAATAAGCTTCCTGAGAAATTTGTAAATAAAATGTTTCTGTAATGTTAGAAAAAAAAGATAAATATAAAAAGCAAATGGGATGTTTTTTCAAGCTGGGCAGACACAGTACGTTTTTTATATTAATCTTGGATGTTGTGTTAACTAACACTATATGTTTTAATCTCACAAATTAGACACTTTCTTCATCTTAAGAAACACTTAAAACCCAGCTTCAACTGATAATCCCATTTAGCTGTATATAAAATTCAACAACAACAAAAAATCTTTGTATGAAATCCCAGCTACTGTATATGAATATAAAATAGCAAAAGGCTTAAATCTTTACGGTAAAGCTGAAAAAAATATATATTTTAGATCATCACTGGTTTGTAACACCAAGCTGTTTTAACCAGTTACAGCCTGGTTGGTTTATGACCGTTACAAACACAATACTCAAGGACAAAAGCGAAGGTGCCGTGTTGCCTGTTTGAAGATCACATTACTCAAAGGGAATATAATGTGACGTAAGACGATAATAGCCTGCTCTGTGTTCTCTCTGAGGGACATATCACATTACAGGATGCTTGTACCTCCTCGACGCTCAGCCCGAGGAATAAATCCTCCAAAGGCTCTGTGTTGTCTCCCGCATCCTCCTCGTGCAGCTCCTTCACTTGGCTCAGCCTCTCTTTTTCATCCTCCTCCTTGGATGGAGAAAAAAAAATAGTTTTAATCATAATTTGTCACATAATTGTTCCATCTACTAACATTACTCAGATTTACACCAAGTGGCCACAACTGTAAAATCTAATGCAATCCAACACAACAGCTCAGCCATAAATACTACCTTTACAAAGATAATAATGTTCAGTTTTGATTGTTGATATTAATTTAACTATATGTTTATTATTGACGTTGTAGTTTGCAGTGGTGTCTGCATTATACTGAGCTGTTTCAAATAATTTGCCCACATTTACAAACATGATTCGGCTTATTATCCCTTTTATATAAGCTTGTAATTTAACTGATTGGAAATACAGATATGGTACAATAAGATATTTCACATGACCCGCAACTCCAAATAAAGTTGATACAGAATAAGATCCTGCTTCAGTCCACATCACCACCCAAACTGTCCCGGATGGATCTACAGACAACGACGCACATCCACACTGCCAACTGACGATTAACTTCATGATTTTTGGCTTTGTTCAGCTTCAACTCAGACTGACCCACACAGACTCAGACTCTTATTCCGCCCCACGGACACTGCACGTTAACGTAAATTCTCCACATCCAATTTGACGCCTTGCATTAACGCACATTTTTGCAAATCTCTACATTTCCTTTTCCGCATATATATATATATATATATATATATATATATATGAAAAGTTCATTTGCAAAAACACATATCTCTGTTTTTACTTATTTTCCTAAATCGTGTTGTTTTGTGCACTCCAGGGAATATCAATCAAACTGGTGTTGGTTTATTCATTTTAAGAATGGCGTTTATCTGTTTTTGCAAATGAACTCTTCATATTTTATACATATTTTAATTGTAAATATTTGTGTATTATGTATATTTATGACTCTTAGCTTTTACAGAACTTGTGTTTATTTTGACACAAACACAAATTCCTTGTATGTGAAAACCTCCTTGGCAATAAAGCTGTTTCTGATTCTGAAGCTAACACAATCTCTACCCAGGTGACCCCTCCTCCCTTCCAATCACACAGCAGCTCGACTTACTAACTTTCTTATTACTAAGAAGATTACATGTCTCAGTTGGAAAGATGGAACTGAATTATATGTCAAAGCACTGGCTCAATCTGCTGACTGAACACTGAAAAAACACATTTCCATGAACTGTAAAAGTCTCCCTTTTTACAGTTTCTCCAGAGGAGAGCTCTTATAACTCCAAACACAGTCAACTGGAGTGTTGCAAGACTGAGACAATAGTGTGTGTGTGTGTGTGTGTGTGTGTGTGTGTGTGTGTGTGTGTGTGTGTGTGTGTGTGTGTGTACCTGGTCTTTCTTCTTCATCTCCTCCACCTGGCGGAGCTGCTCTGAGGACAGCACACTCTCTATCCTCTGCATGTCCCTCATGAGGAGGCGCTGGGACTCCAGGAACTGGTCGTTGGCTCTCTGCCACGTGTGTTTCAGCTGGTTGTGCTGCTGACGCTCCAACTCCAGCTTGTGACACACTGAGACGCCAAACAGGTGAGGGCAAACAGAGGAAAGGGTGGAGGTTGTTGTTTACTTGTAGGAAGGTTGTGTGCCAGAAACAGTAACACGACACTGCATGTGAGTGTGTCTACAGTTTATAATGGGCCAATTTCCACACACACATACTGTAAGTCATATTTTACAGTGACTTATCTTTAAATTTCAGATTTGTGTTCCTTTAATAATGTAACTACCTCTGAGTTAGCCTTTTATCTTACTGATCTTTATCATTAATGAAAGATCTCAGATCTGAACAGGACACTGCTGTTCTCTCTGAAGCCTTCCCCTCTCATCAACCTGTGCAGCCATCACAAATTCTTATAATATGGGTACCATGGCTGTACTCGAATCAGAAGTCGACTCTTGAGTCGCCAGTATTTACCTGACACTTGAGCTAGCAGCGACAGAGCAGAGAGCTGGTGTAGACAGCAGCATTAGTTAAAAGGGAAGTGTTTCTGTCCTGAGAAATCGACAACTAAAAAATGGGGCTGAGTCACGTTCATAGAAGCAAAGACTTCACAAATCATTCTTCTGACAACTCTACCTGTATATCATAATATCTTGTATTTATCAAAGGAAGTAAGTACCATCGTGGAGCTCTTTCCGTAGTTTCTCCGCATCCTCCTGCAGGACAGACTTCTGAGTGTTCAACACGGCCACATACATCTCCAGGTCAGTACGACACGACTTCTCAGCCTCAAGAACGTGATTGAGCTCCTTGACCTGTCAAAGAAAATGAGAAACATGCAACTCTGGATTATTTGCTTTCAAGCTTAAATTTTCTTTTATAAACATCTGTATCAGGAGTTAACCGTTTCCTCTGTGGGGAACAGAGGAAGAGAGACAACTTGAAGCAGTATTATTTGACATTTTGGCCACCAGGGGGCAGCGGATCATGCTGTAAACACAACCTTGACATTAATATAAAGTTGATGTGGCAAACGGTTGCCTATTTACATGCAGAGCAGACACGGAGCAACATTAGCATCTATTTGGAGTCGTGTTTTTGGCCACCTCATCAGGGTTGGCGAGAGAGCTGAGACCGAGCCAAAACAGTAAAGTTGTGGGCTGTAAAACCACAACAATGAGCTGAAATACGCTAAAGGGGTAACTGATATTTCTCTGTAGTTTTAACACTACAAATGACCCCTTTCACCACATAATATTAAATCATCCAGAAGACCTTCTACTATGTCCATCTGTATGCTCATAGAAGAGTAATAGTAATATGGCTAACTGCACTGCATTGTAACTGACAAAGTCAAGCCACAACCACTTTTATCTATGAAAACATAGCCAACATTTAACAGCCAGTTTTCACACCTACAACGGGTGAGTGCTCATGACACTAAAACACATTTTAGGTTCAGTATCACTTTCATATTTTTTATTTTGTGCTTGTAAAATAAAATGCAAACTTTACATGAGAACACGTATGTATGATAGTAATAATACTGGACTGTAATACTCCAGAAAACTCCTACAAGCAACACAAAGATCTTTGTACTTAAAAGACTTTCACAAGTTAATTTTTAAAAAACTTTTAAAGACCTTTTTATGACCCAATAGAATTAAATTTAACACCTGTTTCACAATCATAACAGCCAAAGTATGAAAGGTATAAAGGAAAACCAGTAGGAGTCAAAACAAAAGGTCAGAGGTCAGAGCAAAATGCTCCAACATGAATAAAGTAAAGTAATAAAAATAATTCAACAGCCTGTCATATATTTGAACTAAAACTTAATACATACTGTACACGTTCAATAGCCTAATACGTGTACAATATCACTAAAGACAGCCAGCAATCACCTAGCAAAACATTTTATAACCAACATTACTACCTACAGCAGGCAAGAAAAAAGTATTTAAGACCTTTGCAAATTAAATTTCAGACTTCTAAATAACTTCTTTTTGAGGAGAAAGAATTCAGTGCTTTTCAAGAAGACTTTTTACAATGTGCAGACTCCCTGCTTTCAGATCAAATGAAGCATATAAGAAAAAAATAGCTCCAACAGTGCCTCTTGGTTAAACATAAGATTGTGTATCTTTTGTAAAAAGCACTTTAAGTTCTGAATGTCTGAAACAGTAGAAAGGCTTTCTACTTCTAATATAATGAAACATTTTCAAATTCAATTTACTCAGAAAGGGCAGCTGCCATGCCTGGTCAATATCATGCCTGGTTAGCATCATCTTAGCCTCTCATTTTCCTGGCTGAATCATTGATTTAGTGCCGACTAACCTTAGAGGCCTCCAGTTCCTTCACCCTGTCCTCGGCTGTAGTCAGCTTGGCTTTCAGGGCTGCAATCTCCTGCTCCATGGGCATCACCACTGAACGCAGCTTCTCTGCATCCTCCTGGGCCTTTAAAGGGTTTTACACTCCCTCATTAAAAATGTATACATACGTACAGCTGCACAAGGTACAATTATTATATGCTTCATGTCTTTTTACAGCAGCAAAAACATGATATAGCGTTGCTACGGAAACTGATGCTGCATTTTAGTCTGAAAACATTTTCCATCCAAACAAAAGAGATTTGTACTCGTCTTTAAGTAAAAGTATTATTTTTATCTTTACATGAAAATAAATTAGATTGATTCAAGGTAGGAAATTATCCCAAAAACCATGAAGAGACTCTTAAACAGTAACTTAACACCAGGCTGAAAAGCAGTGTTTCACTGCCCCCTCTGGTTGACCACAGCATCACTGATGAGTATGGCTGGGTGTGCTCAGAAGTGTGCTGTGTTGCACCTGTAACCACACCCAACAGTGATGTCACAGTGTCCTGGAGTACACCTGTACATCACTGCAGCAAGGTGAGAAGTTAAACCACTGGAGGTCAGCTCCCTTCCAATCGCACAGCAGCTCGACTTACTAATTTTTTTATTACTAAGAAGATTACATGTCTCAGTTGGAAAGATGGAACTGAATTATATGTCAATATATGTCACTGGAGGTCAGCAAAAACAAGATTTTCGGGGGCCGTTAAGTTACTCCTTAAAGACAGAGAGAAATAAAAAATACATTTTCCAAGCTCTAATACTGTTTCTCTGTCTTAATTGTTTATCAATCTGTTGGTTTCTGCTAGATATGCTAGTATCTGTGTTTCAAAATCTCTCTTTTCCTGTAAGATATTAAAATATTTTACATTCTGATCTATACATAAATTAACTCTTCAGCTTCACAACAAAGAGCTCTGTAAAAATGAAGTTTCCAGAGTACAGTGGTGGAGCACGGTGCATGTTACAGCTTCATATACACATACAGCAGACAAGATACAAGGAAATTCCCACATTAAAACAGAAAACAAAGCCTACTTTTTTCATCTCGTCCTCCAGGTTCTCCTCCTCCTGGCCCTCGGTGAGGCGGCGTCTCAGGTCACCCAGTTCCCTCTCCACTGCCTCCCGGTACTGGTTCCACTGGGCTCGCTCCTGCTCCAGACGCTGGTGGAACTGGACCTCATACTCGCACACAGTTTCTGCGGGATGAGAGAGATGAAAACTAAGGACATACATATGACAAATCATTTAGTCAAGAATGAAACCTTAGAAATGTTTTTTGTTTTTTGATAATGAAAAAATGAGGCACATTATTTTTGATACTGGTGAAGCAATCACTTTAATTTCAAGATCTTTTCAGTGTTCCTTGAATATTCTCTTCAGAGAGGCATGTAGACACTTGCAGTACATAAGCTATGGGCACCTGTTATAGAAAAGTTTTTTTTACTTTGTCAGGTACAAACATGCACAGCTGATTCATCATAGTAGTTGTGTCTAAATTACTAGACACCAGACATTTACTAGACACAATTTACTTGCACTATTATTCAAGATGTTTGTTCTTAAGTGTCAAATACGAGTGATTTAAGAGAACTTGTCACGTTCACGTTTTCTCTTTCTTGAGAACGAACAAAAGTCACGACTGCTTGTGCGAGTCCTGATAGTACAGTGTGACTCTGTTCAGGGGAAAAACACTTGTTTGCCTTGAAAATTATAATGATGTATGAGGTTTAAATATGTTACCAACATCAGCTACAGTAGAAATAATACAATAAAACATAAAATGTGAAATCAATTCTCTTCACCATGTCAATGTGATTGTGGCTTGCTAATGTACTGAGAGGTTTGACTACAGGATTTATTTGACATGACAACTTTAACAACGCAGCGGTCGGTAGAACAAGACTAAGAGTCTTCAGCCATGGTAGCAGCTCTCTGAGGATGCACGTAGGCACAGCGGTCCTTTATGTTTAGCAGTTTTGCACGTATCTGGTCATAAACCAAAGTATTCTACAAATTAAAACCTGATGATGGCGCTAGAGGAAATGTTAAGGGATCACCAAAGTTATGTAAATGTCTGACCAAATTTCATGGCAATCCATTCAAAGGTTTTTGAGAAATTCACTAAAAAACAAGCTGTGTAGTCACCCCCTTAATGTAGCGTTAAGATATTGTTGTCATAGAAACAAAACTATTGTACAGCATTTTTTTCTCTCACCGCACATGCCCTTCATCCCATCTCTCCTGCCAGCGCTTTTCTGCCAGAAAAAAACGCTATGTGGACGCAGGACGTTACTGCTGTTTCGTCTGTTTCTGATGTGTCTGTGAACTGTGTCACTGCCACTTTCTTCCTACAGTCAGCCACCTCTCTGCTCCCTTCATGCCATCATGAAGGGAGCATGCCTTCATGTTATCACGTCTCTCTCGTTCTCCCTCCTCCTGTCTCAGTCTCTGCTTTCTTCACTCACCCAAATACCGACCAGCTCCCACTGTCTACTTGAATTTAGCAGTGCTGTGATAAAGATGCATGTTAATCAGAAAAATACAACACTGCAAATAAACACTTTTTTTTAGCTAAGATAGCTTTTGCCAACTATTGATGGAAACAGTCAGTTCTCTTGCACACTTTTCATGGAAGATCAAATCAGCTTCGTCTGGCAGTCTGTGGAGCACTTCATTAATAATGCTATCAGAGCCAATCAGAGCACATAAAAATTAGGAATAGAGATTTTCAGTGCACTGTACATGTAAGAGCAGCTCAGTTCACCTTTCATGATGGCCTGCAGTGAGGCCACCTCCTCCTGCCACTGGTTGCGGACCTGGTCGATGGCTTCCTGCTTGGTGTTTTCCGACACGGTGGCCACCGCTTTGATGGTCTCTATCTCGGACTGGGCCTGAGACAGCTGGGCCTGGACGGAGCTCAGCTCAACCTGGGTGCCCTCCAGTGTTGCGGTCTGCCTCTTCAGCTCCTCTGGGGAGGGACAACATGGAACAATGACGATATGAATGATGCAGGAGGAGGCAAATGTGGAAGAACAGAAAGGAGGGGAACCAGGAGAAGGGGGAAAGGCCTAGTGTGGCATGGTGTATCGTGTTATTGCATAGGTTTAGATGTACATTATGAGTATTTCAGATAGAGAGAGAGACACTCGCAATAATTATTTATCTAGAAAAGGAAGCTACATTATGCACAGTTCCAGTGAGCTTGCACCATTATGGGATCTTTACCTTCCTTGGACAGGTAGAGCTCTTTGAACTTGGCTCGCTTCTGGTTGAACTCGGCCTCCAGCTGCTGCTTGAGTTTGATGAACTCGGCCCTCTCCTGCTCCAGAGCTGCCACTCGCTGCTGGAGCACCTCTGGACGACGGAGAGAAAAACAGAAACAACACACAGGGCTGCAATTAATCCACTGTTTATTACATATGGCTCAAATTAAAGACAAGAATGTACAAATTCAACTTTCATTCATCATATCACTTCAGTTGCAATGTATTATAGGTAAGGACCCAAAAAACTCAAACAGGTTGAAAATAACAAGGAATGATAGATAATTAAATGAACAAATACACAAATGAGCAAACACGCACACTCTGGTAAGAATTCAATAGTTACCTAAAGGTAGCCATTATTATTTTAACAAACTCAGCGAGATTGGTCAACTCTTTGATATTCTTAGTGTTGAATCATTTTTCAAATGTGGATTTATCCTTTAGTACTTTTAAAGTATCTGTTTCTTGCATCGTAAAAGCTAAAACAAACTAATACATAATTATACTTGTCACCTTGATCTCCCATCAAAAATAAAATACATACTTCTGTGAAAAGTCTTGACTTTCAGGACCATTCAAGCCCAGCTACTCACACAATATCATTTGTAATTATTATCAATTATATAATAATATAATCATATATATCTTATAAGTCTTCCCAAACAAATACTTAAGATTTAGATAAATATATATGTGTCACTTAGCATAAAGCATGACTATTTATTGTATGGCAAACTTTTATTTTTCTTCTATTAATCCAAAGCCTAAACTAATTAACAAGTCTTCCAAACTGGCTTGAAGTCACAGTGTTTTCCCTACATCTAGTGCTGCCTACATCTTATTTATTTCCTTTCTTATTAAAAACCAGCAGACCGAGGACAGAGAAGATGACAGCCTCAAACACAGACAGGCGAGTGGAAACATTTACTAGCACAAGCAGCAGGGCGGTTCAGCACAACTCCAACACGATCATGTGATAGCTGAACAATTCCATCACCACATTAGCTCAACATATATTCACATGGGCTTCTTGGTGAATTTTCAGATAAGCCCTTTCACAACTTACGTTTAACTCAAAACACAGCCACTCTTTGCTTCTGTGGTTTCGAAGTAATGGCTATCCAAACAAACTTTTGTTGACTTGACACATTGTCTGTCTTGGT
This sequence comes from Macquaria ambigua, assembly GCA_008360985.2. Lineage (NCBI taxonomy): Eukaryota > Metazoa > Chordata > Actinopteri > Centrarchiformes > Percichthyidae > Macquaria > Macquaria ambigua. Next base: position 162,886 of record VMKM01000930.1, on the reverse strand, counting down.
ATGAGAAACTCAGTCATTCAGTTTAGGAATCCACAATCCACAATCAACACCAATTCATCTAAGACACACATATGGACGAAGCTCAGTCTCACTCCACTTTCCAGCAGTCACACTAATGTGGCAACACCTAGAATCAGTATGCTGAAGCTTATTATTAATGAACAAACCAAATAAAAGCAGCCTGGGACACAAAAATACAAGAGGCTTCAGAGATAATTAGAGAACGTTACATTTAAACATGGGCGATGTACACACTATTGGAAATACTGTTTTCAAGAACTGACTTTACCTCTGAGCATTTGTAGTATAATGTGTAACAAAGAAAACTATGCAAGCCTGACCAACTTTTTTATTATGTTATGATTAGTTTTACACCGTTCACACAGAACGGCACAAGCATACATTAATACTATTGACAATATATTGACAGACAGATAAATGCAGGGGGAGAAAAATACAAGAAAATGAATGAATAAGAAAGAAAATAAAGAAAAAACAAACACACAGTCTAACTCAAATCCTCGTAGAAACTTAACAGTGATCTAAACATCAACAGTCACACAGTCTCTATCTTTCTGATACTTTTACATATAGTTTAACTAAATCGATTTAGCAGTTGTCTTAAAAGCAACTCTTGCCTCGTCCTATAGAGCTTTTATAGACGCAATAAACATTTCTAAAAAAAAAAAGATCTTCATAAAGATCAATAATCGAATGCATCATCATAAGCTGTATTACACTATGCTAAAACCATTAACATAACACGCTTCATTTCCAAATATTGATTAAAACAGCAAAACAAATCTATACATTTTTCATTTAAATTTTTGTTTTCTAAATTTAAGTAAGAGGTGTTGATGTATGGGATTGCAGAACATGTTGAAAGTCTGGTGCTTTAGGTTTATCAAGGTTTAAGTGATTATACCGGCTCTATACTAAATCATACGTATCATTGACACTCCACTGGATGGGACTCGCTCAAATGATCAAATGGAGATATTGTACATGGCATGAATATTTTTTGCAAACCCCTGACACCAACAAACAAAAAGTGGCTGCTGGAGGGTGCTTTCTAATGCTTGTAGCAGTCCTGAAAAAGCCACCAGTAAATCACATTATTTTGTGGTTCTCTCAGGTTTCCACAGCAGTGAAATTGCAGGATGAAGCTGAGACCTTACTGAGACCCAGTAATGCATATGGACAGATCTTTGCTGCTGTAGCGTTGGAGGTAAAGCTAGATATTGGTGTGCTAAGTGAACCCTATGAACAAAATAATAATTCTTATACATCTTACTGCTAACCAGAAATTGTTATCTGGTAGGTGTGACTGTTCTACAAAATAAAATCTTACATGATTGAATTTGCACTCACTTAAAGCTACAGCATATATTCCCTGCAGGACCCCAGGATGAGGGGGAGGGAGGGAGAAACCTCCTGCAGGATCAACCTCCTGTATTGTGGTCCAACCCCCGAGTGTCCAGGCCATACACAGCACATTGTAATGGACTGATAAGACCCATATGATCAATGTTAAAGACTGACAAGGCTGGGCCGGTCTAACAGAGGCCAGTGCCGACCTTTAGATCAAATTGGTCAGACTAGCTGAAGCTACGAGCTAACTAAGCTAGGCTGTAGAACGAATAGTAAAGAGAAAACAACGTTAGCTTGGTTACATTAGAATGCAGTAACACACAGCTCCTATTCAGCAATATAAAGCTTTAGTAACTTCCCGCAAATTAGTTCAAGACGATATTCGTAATTGCACCAACTGCGTAGTGTTAAATGGTCAATATAAACCAGTGACAGCCAGTGACACGTCGCCCTGATGATGCTAACAAGCTAATGTTGTCAAGGATGCAGAGGCCGCTGCTTCGGTGCTCCCAGCCCTCAACACTCCCACCACAAAACTCCACAAACACATGAAATTTACCGTCATGTTGGGACGACAGAGGGGGTCCCGAGGCCTGCTCGGCCATGGTTTCCTGAGGGGGGCTTGAGGCAATTACCAGGGAAGTGGGATAAGCGCTAGGAGCGTCCAAGAAAACAGGCTAACATCACAACTACTGTTAAGCTAGCGAGGGGGAAGAGCGCGCTTTCCGGCTGAACTTTCAGAATAAAATCCACATCGTCACTACTCGGTGACGCCTTGTTTTTACGCCTAACCTGTACCAATTTTTAAACAAACATTTTTAAACAGCATAACAAAGTACGGAATTTCAATGGAAATTTTAAAGTCAATGCTAACGTTGTATAGCCACGTCCTAATCATTTTTCACAATTTACAATTTTGCGCTAATATTTTGATGACAAACTGCCTATTTCCTGTAACACTTTTACTAAATTTGGCTAACTTGGATGAATCCGGTGCCACCTTTCAAAATAAAAGCATTTTACACTGACTTTTTTTTTTTTAGAGAAAGTATCAAGTTCCACATTCAAGTTCCCCCTTTTTTTGACAGAAACTGTTTTTTTAAAAGCAGCTAAACAAGAAAACACATTTTTATCTAAGACTATAAGGTGATAAAACCACTGTAACATAATGCTAACTTAAGAGGAACTGAAAATATAAAGACTCGGAAATAAATGCAATGTTCTGTTCCGTCTTTGACATAAACTGTCACAAGACATTGACATCATTGGCTATGCTCAATAGAAAATCTATGTACAAAATATTGGCTCTGACATCTTTAATATCATAGATGAGATAGACTAAGTGAGGAGGCATCACAATTTTTTTCAGAGCACACTTTGAGTCTTCACACAGATGTATACATTTGGTATGCTTGTCTGAACCCCCCCCCCCCACACACACACACACACACACACACACACACATGCAGTAGTCACTGGAGCATGGCAGAGGGTGGGGAGGGGATAGTGCAGTCTGAGCCTTCAAGTTTCTTTGGTTACTAAGAAAATTAGAAACTGTCATGCAAATACAATACATGATGGCTCTTGTCATATCTCGCCATCCACTTTTATCATCCATTTACTGAGATCTTCACCCGAATTGAACCCAGCCGTGAAGCCATCAGCTGTTCTCTGAAAAGGTAAGGCGCATTCTGAGTATTTGGAAAGAAGAAGTTGATGTATGACTTAAATGAATCCTAAAGATCCTGATAAATTATTAAATTATTCATAATAAACATCATCATATTGTTATTTAAGATAAGTGAATAAAAGAGAAGTTAGTATAAAACGTAGAGTAGTAAAGATTGGGCATAAATATAAAAGTCACTTGACACTGAAGAAAATGTAAAAACACTTTTATGTGCATATCAGTGTTAGAAAAAAATATCACAATATTCAACAAGTCTTAATTCTGAATCAGCAGTATTTGTCAGACTGCTGTTGTTTAGTTAGGAGTTGGCAGGAAGCTGTTGCAAAGAGAGGATGTGGGGAATGCAGATAAACAGAAAGAAGAGCATTTATATCATTCTGTTCATAGAGATATGGGAACATAAATACGTCTTTCGAGCTGGCATAAACCAGTTCAAGTTCATGTCAAGTACAGACACCCTGTAAATGTCTCAGCGCTGAACAAAAGTAATATCACACTTTTGTGATTGCGCTGCCAGCACAGGAGGTGGACTTCTTCACAAGAAAAAAGTCCCTTAAGATTGTCAAGAGGCTTGTTTAATTCTCAGAATGCTAACGTAAATACCAAAATAACCTTAAGACTTAGTCAACACACAAAAAGGGGAAGTGGTGAATGGTCTTCTTTCCGATCCACAGTGCTGTATACTAAAAAGCAGCAGCTCAGATGTTTTCCTGTTGTGAAGTGTGAGTTTTTGACTTTAATGTAATTTGTTTTTTTCCTCTTTAATCATCTGTGGTGTCGAGCAGAGTTCCCATGGATCTTTTGCGCAAATACATGTGGTTATGGGTGATGGCTGGGATGATTTTTGTGGGTGTGGTGATCAGCCTCATCTTCCTTCTCATCAATAAGTGCATATCCAGAGGAGGTAGGTTGAATCTCTGCTCAACACTGTGTAAATCACTAATTATAATCCAGTAATGAAAGATGATTGTGAAACGGGCCATTCTGCATAATGGGTACTTCTACTTTTGTGTGTATAAGTATATTTTGATGCTAATACTTTTGTACTTTTACTTAAGATTTTAAATGCAGGACTTTTACTCTTAACAGAGTATTTTTACACTGTAGTATTGCTGCTTTTATTTAAGTAAAATATCTGAATACTTCTTCCACCACTGCCTATTTTCCAGTATAATCATTATTATGCTGGTGGACAGTGGTATCTGCGAGTGGAACAAGGATGACAAAATGTTAATAAGCTGCACAAATCAGCAGCACATCATAATCTTCAGTGGCATGTGTCGGTGGGAAGTGATATCAGTCAGTGAAACATGAGTGCCATAAGTCAGTAGCAATGGTGGAGGAAATATTCAAATAATTTTGCAATACTGTAATATAAAAATACTCTATTATAAATCCAGGTCCTTCATTGAAAATCTCATGTAAGTAAAATTATGCAAGTATTATCAGCAAAAACAAAAGTTAAAGTACTAATAATGTAGAAAAATGGTCCCTGTGAGTGTTCAATTATTATATATTATATTATATGATCAGCATTACTGATCCATTAACGTGTAAGTAGTATTTTACTGTTGTAGTTGGACAAAGTGGAGCTAATTTTAATTATTTTTGGATAGTTTGATTTACAACAGTGCATCATATTTTATAAGATGATGTAAAATCTTAATCTGTAAAGTAACTAAAGCTGTCAAAAAATGTAGTGAAGTAAAAAGTACAATATTTCCACCTGAACTGTAGTGAAGTAGAAGTACAAAGTAACATGACATTGGCCAGTAGAACAGCAGTCATGCCATCAGCCACTTTTCAGTCCTTATTAGGCCGTCGTGTTCATGAGGAATTTCATTTTAAAAGTTAAATTTACAGTGAAAAGAAGTGAGCAGTAGACATTACTTTCATTTTCTATATCAATAACTACCTGTTTTCTTTAGTTAACGGAAAAAACTATATACCATATTACCACATATAAAGAGCCAGAACAGGAAGGGAAACCAAACCATAACTGACTGTGAAAGAATTGCTCTGAGGGGTTCATTGCAAAGCAGAAAAAAACTATTATAATTGTATGAATTGCTATTATTAGGGGCACCCTCTGGATTTGATTTGCTTAGATGAAAATTTAATGATCCCTGTGGGGAAACTGGGCTGCAGCAGCAAAGAGAGGGGGCTCGGTGGTGGTTTAGGGTATGGATAAACATAGAGCAAATAAAGGCAACAAAATATAACACAGCTGATAAAAGAAGATTGTACATATAATAACACGAATGCTGTATGTATATAAATGTAGATATAAATATATGATTTAAAGTAACAGCCAATGTGCAAATGTGAGTGTTTATTGCCCCACAATGTCTTCCTAGTCAAAACTGAAAGTTAATCTTAATATATGGTCTTAGATAGTCTGCATTTATTTTTGTCCTAACATGCATGCATCATACTCCTGCTGAGCTGTTAATAAACTCACCAAAATAACGGCCCTGTGGTCTTACATAATGCTCGAAGATTTGACATCAAGTACATTACATTTTATTAAAGAGTTTTCTGCTTCCTGTAGCTTAAATTGAACTGCGTGTTATTTTGTTTTTCCACAGGCAAACACAGAATCTCACAGCTTCACAGAAGATCTGACTTCAATATCAAGTAATAAATACTGTACTGTACTGGATATTTCTCACATTTGATATTGAATAGATGGATTTTCTCACAATTGTTGGATGTTAGTGTACTGTAAAACAGGTAAAAAATAGTTCCACATTTAAGGAGATATACTTGTCCCCTTTCTTGCTGAGAGTTAGATGAAAAGATTGATACTAAACTCATATCTGTCTGCTAAATATGAAGAGGTTAGCTTAGCTTAGCATAAAGACTGGAAAAAGGGGGGAACAGCTAGCCTGGCTCTGTTCAAAGGCATAAAAAAATCTCTCTAAAGCAAATTAACATGTTATATTTTTGCTTGTTTAATCCATTCGAAACAAAGTGTAAAAACATTAAGTTGTGGTTATATATTGGACTATGTGCCTGACTATTTCTCGACGGGTAAAGATGAGTTTAAAGGTGAGTTCACCGTAAAAATGCTAATTGTCGGTTTTATGCTTAGTTTTTTGTATAAAAGTACAACACTTTTGCTGTCTTGTATACATTTTCAGTCACACTATCAGCTGACTACTTCTCGGCTCTGAGCAGTTGCCAGGCAACCAGCGGAGACTCCAGGAAGTTACTGTGCCTGGTCAAGAAAAAGTCTGGCACACAACCCCCCTAAAACGGCAAATTGTTGTTTTTACACTTCTGTTATTGTACAGTTTAAACACACAATATATAACATGTTACGTAGTGAGCTTTAAAGGAGTTGGTAGGTGGATTTTGTTAGCTTTGGACAGAGCCGGGCTAGCTGTTTCCCCCTGTTTTCAGTCTTTGTGCTAAGCTAAGCTAAGCTAACTGGCTGCTGTAGCTTCATATTCAACTGACAGATATGCGAGTGGTATCAATCTTCTCATCTAACTCTCGGCAAGAAAGCAAATAAGCTCATTCCCCAAAATGTGGAACTGTTCATTTAGGTCAGATTTTTCACACTGAAATACAAAACATTAATTTCTCTTCTTGACTTCTCAGGAGCAACACGTACCAGGAGAAAAACCTTAAAGCCGATATTCCACCTTTACCTCCTCGGACACAGTTTCTCACAGCAGGCAAGACTCTCTGAATTGATCATATGACACAATACTACCCATCAAAATCTCCCTTCCTCTTCTAAACCACACATCCTCCACTCTCATTCACCACATTGTCATGAGAACTGAATACAAAACGTCATCCTATCTGTCATTTGACAATAAGGGCAAAAATAGAGGAATATATTCATGGTGTCACATGTGTGTCTAACCAAACAAACACGTAACCATGGATGACAGTAAAATTAGACAACATAAAGGTCAGTGAAAAATCACCCTCTGTGACTTTTTTTCGGGTGACTTTGCTTTTGCAAAACCCCAGAAACTGGACTCAGATCCAAGAGAGAACCACATATTCTAATTCCAGCTCATCCAAGCATCACCAAATCAGACTGAGTGAGATGTGTAAATGATGTTCACAGAAAAGTGCAAGTATTTTTACAAATCAGACCAAAATAAAGACTTTCTTTTGGGCACAGTGACGTGTCCATGTAAATCAAGCAACTGTAACAGCAACTGTGGAGGGATACACAGTAGCTTATAAAGGAGAAGTAATCTGGTTTTCCTGCAACTTTATAAGCTGTAACTACCTATAAACATACATTTTTTTATTATACATTTTTCACAGTAAAATCCTATTGGCTATAGATGTTGTTATTCACTCATATGCTAAATTCCCACCAAGAAAAGAACAAGCTTTTTTGAGTTTGAACTGGCTGCAGCATGAGCATTAGCATTTTAGCATTAGCGAGGTGTGAAAAACATAAAGAAGGGTCCAACTGCCAGGCAACCAGCAGAAACTCCAGGAAGTTACTGTCAACATGTTGTTTTTACACTTCAGTTTTTGTGCAGTTTAAACAAACGAGATATGACATGTTAAGTAGTGAGCTTTAGGGGTGCTGGTAGCTGGATTTTGTTACCTTTGGACAGAGCCAGGCTAGCTGTTTCCACTTGTTTCCTGTCTTCGTGCTAAGAGAAGCTAAGCTAACTGGCTGCTGTAGCTTCATGTTTAACTGACAGATATGAGAGTGGTATCAATCATCTCATCTAACTCTCTGCCCAGCCAAGTCTTTCCCAAACTCATCAACTATTCCTTTGAGTGAGAGCTGATATGTCAAATTTACACAGTGGCAACTGCCATCACACTGTCCATTATTGCAGCAATCTGTCACCAAACCACTACATTGGTATATTGTAACTCTAAAATGTAACAATGAACTCTGTCTGAATATGAAATGTGTTGTTTCAGAGGCCCAAAGCTATGAGAACCTGGCTGAGGTACCTGACTGCGAGCAGAGCATTCACGACTACGAGCAGAGCATTCACGACTACGAGCAGAGCATTCACGACTACGAGCAGAGCATGCCGGACTATGTGAAGGTGGAGGAGGAGGTGGAAAAGATTCTCCCTCCTCCACCATATGAGGATCCAGATCCAGCAGAAGACAACGCCTCCACAGAGGACTACGATGACATCGGAGGTGAAGACGAAAACCACGATGAAGAGGACTACGACGACGTGGGATAAGACTACGAGAGAGCAGGAGGGAGATTATTCTAAAAGACACTTTGGACTTTCTTATCTGGTTCCTGCTGAGCAGAGAGATCAGAAAGACTTTACCGTGCCACAGAGTTCTTTTTGACTGTTTGTATTTTTTAGTATTATTCATGAAAAAAAAAAAACAGATGAAGTTATCTGTATTTTGTGTGCAACAACTTAGGGAGAGAAGCACAAAGAGTACTGAAAGTATAAGTGATATTCAAACAGCAGGGGCAGAAGGGTTTGATTACTCATATAACCTTTAGCTCATTTATTCTAACTGTTTCTTTATAGTTAGTATTATATTATAGTGGACAATCAACTAACAGTTATTTGACGCATGTACATAGTTTCAATATTCGTTAATTATTGACAACACCTGTGACTAACTGATCAGACAGCGGTGGTCTATCAAAATAAAATTATACTTTTTATGTTTCTGATTTCAAACCTGAATATTTGATTCCATAGATGTTGTTTGTTTAATCCGTACACAAACAGAGATGTAAAAGCGGACTTTTTAAACTTTCTCATTTTTTATTATTTTAAAATCATATTTGATACATTTTTATTATTGTCAACAAATCACATTAAAAGCAAGCACCAACAATGAATTGAGCCCACTAACAATTATTGTGGGTGTATCTAAAGCGTGATACATATTTAGCTCCATCCTTGTCCAAAAACTAAGAACAAATCAGTGAGTCACACAGTTACACTGCGTAACATGTTCCTTATTTACGATTAACACTAGTCCTGCGGTTTATTTTGAGTTACCTGCTGCCAGAAATACTCACCAGAGCACCAAATGTGTTAATACACAGCTGAAATTAGCCCCCAAAAAATGCTCAATTTACTGCTGTTTGAGTAATATTTGCTAATAATACTATATTTTTGTGACGTGGTTTTAAAAACATACATCTTCAGTAGGAACAAATGGACATGAGGCTGAGAGGCACAGACAGGGTAGGGAAGTCAGGAAGTACTGACAGATTTGTTGACAATAACATAAATAGAATATGACTGAGGCTGGCGATGTTGCATGTTTATATATCCCTCAGCCAGAAAAAAAAACATATTGCGCAATGTGAAATGTCAGCTTACAGAGTTAAATATACATTTGTTATTACAAAGATGTCATCTTACAAAGATGTTATCATAGAGGTTGCGTTTGCATAGAACAAGCCTTGCTTTTGCATGACGAATGCCACCTGAGAACTGGAGAAGTCAATGGACTGTCTGATGGATTCCTCTTCTCCTGTCACCAGGCTGCCCCCTGTGGTCCGCTTTGGCTCTGCACCTGATGTCATTGAGCCTTACTTACATTTGGAGACATGTGTCATCTTGTACCTATTGCACAAGTACATCCGTTTCCTCTTGAGAGAAGCTTTTGTGGCAGATATCCTGTCACTGTCACTGCTTTAAAAGGGAAGGAATCGCTGTAATTTAACAGGTCATGATGACTTTGCACCAATCACTGTTTATTCACAAAAGTGCACATCATAAAAAACTGTCCACCGTCTTGCTTTAAGTTTTTCCTATGTCTTGTGAATCGACAATAAACTTAACATGAATTTTCACCTTTAAAATTCTCTCCTGGACATGAACCAATCCAAAACGTTTCCCATTCTGAGCTCTTTTGAGGCTCACTATATAACAGACATTTTGGCATGTCAAAGCAGGAAAAGCACAGGTGTAACTGATAACATTAAGCTATATCATTAGGCTGGTTCCAGGGTCCTTGTATTGTGCATGCAGGCTCACTGTCATGACTTGATGGGACCGAGCCATCGTTAACGAAATGCGTTCCACCTGTGCTTTTCCTGCTGCAAGTCTAAATGTCTGCTGTGAGAAAAGGTCTACTGCTTTCGTTTCAAAAGCCAGAACACTATTTAAAACATGTCAGCGGCTAGAAACAACATTTTTAATATTCTTTTATTTTACAATGAATAATATATGTTCTCTTCTTGTGTGTGTAATTTACCCTATATGATTTGCTTTCTGCCTTGTTCTTCAGCCTCTTGTTCTCTTAGGACCAGAAATGTTTGTGTATTAAAGATATTAAAGCTTTTAAATTATGCAAAAGGGTATTATTATCTCGGGTTGTTGCACAGATCATAAGAGAAAAACACTGCCCCATCATACTGTGTATGTATGAAACTGGTCCCAGCAGCACAAAAGTGATCCGTGTTGGTCCTCAGCTCCTCAATAAGAATGAAAAATACCCACGCATTGAAAACACCACCTCCTCCAGAATTAAAAAGAGCTTGAGAGCGGCCTAGAGTCTCTTAAAATGATGATTCACATGCTCTGGGAGAGGAGGGGTGCGTTTGCAACACTTGACAACAAAAACCTTCTCTCTTGGAAAGTCAATACTTTGTGTTCATGTCTGACTAGTAACCGACACATTTCCTCAATCCACAAAGAAGAGCAAGCGCCGTGTCCACTGAAACCAGAGTTCATGCATCTTACTACTGTTTGGCAAAAACTGCAGCAACAGTCAGCAAAAGTGGTGATGTGGGTCTCCTGCTGCCGACCGAACAGTAAGGAAGCAAACCTGAGTTCATTTCCTGAGTGATCGAAAGTCAAAAGTGCTGTCGAAGGCAGTTTCAGTCAACGTGCGGGGACTAATAATAACATCAGTGCTAGAAGAAGTACTCAGATCCTCCTTAAGTAAAAATACCAATACTCAAATGTAAAAATATTCCATTACAAGTAAAAGTCCTGCATTCAAACTCCCACTTAAGTAAAAGTATAGAAGTATTATTAACTAAATGCACTTAAAGTATCAAAAGTAAAAGCACTTGTTCTGCAGAAAAATATGACCCTGTGACTAATATATTATTCATTGTTAATACTGATGCGTCAATGTGTAGCATTTTACAGTTGTAGCTGGTCGAGGTGGCGCTAGTTTATCTTTTCATATACAGTTAGCTAGTTTAGTCCAGTGGTTCCCAATCTAGGGGTCGGGCCCCTCCGAAGGGTCACGAGATAACTCTGAGGGGTCGTGAGATGATCAAAGAGGTAGAAAAGAAGAAAAAACAAAGTTCTGCTACAAAAAGTAAGTAATTAATAAAGGGTTTCAATTTCTAATTAATTAAGGGTTCTTATAGTAAACCATCAAGAGTGCAGTTGTAAATGTTAATATGTAGTTTATAAATGAATGAAATGAATGCCTATAAATCCTTAATAAAGGGTGACTTATCAGAAAGTTATTATTTAAAGAAACCATGTGAGAAGTTTAGAGGGTAAATGTTTCTTTGGTGGAACTACTAACAACTCATAGACATCTAAAACGTAACAAGGAGCCACAACAAATAACATTTTATTTTTGTGAGGAGCCCAAAAAAGTTGGAAACCACTGGTTTCATTTTTAACATTGCATTGTATTGTTTAAGCTTTTTTATTGAATCTAAAAAGTAACAAGTAACTACAGCTGTCAAATAAATATAGTGGAGGAAAGAATAATATTTCCATCTGAAATGTAGTGGAGAAGAAGTATGAAGCAGGATGAAATGGAAACACTCAAAAATACCTCAAAACTATACTTGAGTGCAGTTATTGAGTAAATCTGCTTAGTTACTTTCCACCTCTGCATAAAATAAAGTGATGTTTCCAAACGTTTTTGGTGCCCTGAGCAGAATTTGATTGTAACTTCAGTCTCTGGTTGTCTTGGGGGCCGCCTGGTGGCAGCAGGGCCCTTAGCAGCTTCTCAGTCAGTTTATACCCTGTGTTTAGTCCAAATATTAGACTGTGGACGGGGCAAAAATCTACAAAAAATCATGTGGATGCCATTTATGAAAAAAACGCCCTAAACCAAACCAAGCTTGGTGACCTACATACATTTAATAATCCCTCACTCACATAATAATATCTTGTCAGTCATCAGTCACTGCTTCACTTGGTCCTGAGGAGTTTAATGAATATAAGTGGGATTGGATGTTTCACTCACAGTTTAGGGTTTAGTAAACTGATCACACAGGGGCTCTCCAAAGAGACAATGCAGGCCAAGAAAATGCAGAAAACGTTGGTGAAAGTCTTTGAGGAGTTTGGGTACCAAACAGCCGAAACACATGAACATCACTGAAATAACATGGTGGTTACTTAGCAGCCATTATACACTGTGCAACTGCTTGGTGGAAGAATGAACTAATAATATATTAAAGATTATTTTGGCAACACTTTACTATTTAGCATTTATAAGCAGTATGTAAACATTTAAATGTATATATAACTTCTCCTATGAAGACATGTTTTATAATATTATGACTATTTGACTTTATTGTTGTTCTATCTGTTTATACACCAGCCTCTTATGGCTGCCCACAGGACAAATACATTAATAAACACTAATATCTGCTTACAACTACATTATAGTGCGTTATAAACCATTTATTATTTTTTATACTGCTTATGAATGCTAACTGTGCTATCAATGAATGGCTCTCAGCCTCTAAAGTTATAGTGAAGAAATTCTGCCACTTGCGATGAGGACTTTAATGTTGAAAAATCTAAAACGGAAGTTAAGCTAGAGCTAAAGGTGCTAGCTTGAAGTTGGCGAACAGCGACAGTTGACACTTTTGGAAGAAAGAAACTCACTCCAGCATGACCACTAGCAGTTTAATACATATAAAGAGACAATACTGTTCGAGAATAGAAACTAAAAAAGAATATTGATGCATAAAACATTTTATTTTATGATTAAAATCTACCTTGTGTTGATTGCTCTAGGGTTATGGCACTCTGATATGGAGTAATGAGCCTTTAAGGGCATTTTGTGCCACAGCTGCATAAAAATATAAATAACTGAATGCCTAACATAACCTTTATCAACACTATTACAGTGACAAATAAAAATGTGTGAATCTTTAGTTCAATACAATGTCAAAAATAGATAGAAACTTCAGAAAAAGAGGAGAAAATATGTAAAGAAGAGAGCAGGGAACACTAGAAAAGCAAAGAACTGTCCACCAGAGTGGAAAATCGTCTTTAGCTCACTAAAACATAATGGTAGAGGTATAAAACACAGTACACAAGTAAGAAAATACAAATAAAATACTTAAAACAAAGCAACGAACATTAAAAACAAAATACTAAGGAGCAAGATTTATGGCTCAGTTTTAAAAAATATATATTTTAAAAAACATAAATAAATTCAGATGTGCATGGGCCCCGAAAAACCCCATGTTCACTGCGTGGCAATTGGTTTGTGGTCATTTGATTAAGTGTAGCTTTGTTTGGGAATATGCACCACTAAAGCACAATATCAACTGACATGTTCAGGCGTTAAGAGGGCCTGCGTTGATGTGTAGGGCTTACCACTAGGGCTGCAACCGATGATTGTGTTCATTATCACTTTATCTGCCAATTATTTTCTCAATTAATCATTTTGTCTATAAAATGTCAGTGAAAAAGCTCTGTTACAATTTCCAAAACCCTGATTTGATGTCATGAAGTTGTTTTTGCTTTGCTTTTATTGAAACAATTAATCAATTATCAAAATAGTTGATGAATCATTATTTTTGTGTCAATCAACTAATCGATTCATCAACTAATTATTTCAGCTCTAATTGCAGCAACCTTGGGGTCAAGTCATATTTCATTAGAGGAATTCTGTACACCAGTGGTGGAAGAAGTACTCAGAACTTTTACTTTAGTAAAAGTAGCAATACCACAGTGTATATAAATGCTCTGTTACTAGTAAAAGTCATGCATTCAATTTTTTACTTAAGGAAAAGTATTGGCATCAAAATATACTTAAAGTACTAAAAATAAACGCACTCATTATACAGAATGGCCCATTTCAGAATAATGTGCATTATGACATTGGATTATATTGATGCATTAACGCGTTCATCTCTTTAATGTTGCAGATGGTAAAGGTGGGGGTAATTTTAACTACTTTATACACTGCTAGCTTGCGAAGTTCCCCTATTATCTTATCTTATCTTATCTTATCTTAACCTACAGTAGCCTAATACATCATATCTTGTTTGTTGATTATATTTTGTATTGTTGACCTGAATCTGCAAAGTAACTAAAGTTATCACATAAATGTAGTGGAGTAAAAAGTAAAATATTTGCCTCTGAATTATGGCGGAGTAGGTAGAAAGATAAAGTAGCAGAAAATGGAAATACTCCTTTAAAGTACAAGTACCTCAAAGTTTAGTAAATGCAGGCTTCTTAGTTACTTTCCACCGTTCGGAGCATCGGGGATAGTTTTATTTTGAAGGTGTTGACAGGAAGTGTAACGGTTGACGGTTGGTGTGTGTGTGTGAGTTGACGCAGCATGCGGGCAGATCGCTTCGCATTCCAATGTGCGCGAGATGTAACCGCTGTGCGGACTTTATGTTTCCAAACCGTCTTCAGCCGCAATTTGAAGGAATAAAATGTCCAACTTGAAGGAGGCAAACACTTGTCCTGACGGCTACAGGGCTTTAAGCACAAGTGAGCTGAGGGAGCTTTTACAAAACGACGACAAAATGGACCAAATCCTTCGACTCAATGAGAAGGTAGGTATCCTCTGTTCCCCAAAGAACCAAAGTGCCGTAAGGAATTTGCTTTGTATTAACGCTTTGTTAAACCTCTTCTTTTATCTTTAACGATGTGGTTCCGTTGTTTTCCGGCTGGACCCCTTTTCGTCGCTGAAAATGAGCGTTTAGGTGTTTTTGGGCATCACATTTGATGTGCAGTGTGTAACGCAAAGCCGCTTTACATGGCTCATCGATTGTCTGCGTGGCGAGTGGTCGGATTTCCAATTCGTTTCCAGAAATCCCGGTCTCCTAATATTTGCGTTGAATTATTAGTTACTGAAGCGAAGATAAATCACAACTGGATTTCTTTGTGCGGTCTGTACAAGTGATTATTTTAT
Source organism: Macquaria ambigua (assembly GCA_008360985.2). Classification (NCBI taxonomy): domain Eukaryota; kingdom Metazoa; phylum Chordata; class Actinopteri; order Centrarchiformes; family Percichthyidae; genus Macquaria; species Macquaria ambigua. Next base: position 147,750 of record VMKM01000930.1, on the reverse strand, counting down.
TCTTGAAGCATTCTTATCGTGCAGGAAGCATCATATCGAGGTGTAGAAGACCCCGTACGCGCCGTTATGTGGCTTGAGTCTTTTCGCCGAACTCCCTTTAAAAATTTCGCAATGTAGTGTTTCTTCATCCGTCAGAGGACCTGCACACAAGGTAGAAGATGACTTGAGAAAATATTAGAGCTCTCACGGCATACTATTGAATTCGGCATTACTTCAGCATATATAGCAAGACTTATTTGAATGAAATTTCAACTTTTACAACTGATCGCCCTCAGTCATCTTCCCTCATAAGATACGTTGGCGAGCGGTGTTAATTCTAAATAAAAGTGTACTTGTACTGCAGTAAGTTACGTGTTGATGTTTTAAACTCATGCCGAATTGAGCAGTGGTCTCTTGACAATCAGAAAACACCTTCATTCGTATTCTTTCATGAGTGTAGCTTTGCGTATAAACACGGCAAATAAAAATTGCCAGATTTGTAAAGGAAATCCGTATGCCTTACTCTAGGTCAGAGAGGCACGTTTTGGGGTTATATGATGACCTTCCTGACGTAAAGCGAAGCTACATCACTCTCTCTGTCACTCTCTCACACACACAGACAAATAGAAAGTGTAGTCCAGTGGTTCCCAAACTTTTTCATGGGCCCCATTTTGATTAGGTTTGCCTTGGGTGCTCAAACAGAAAAGACTCTCAGTCAGGATTCAGTAGACTGTAGTACTGCATGGCTTTCACAGCTATGGGTGGAGTGATAATAACACTGTGTGCAGTGAAACATAACCAGGCGCATCCTCATACATGTTCTCACTGTGATTGTGCTAACATTAAGGAGTTAAATAATTATGTGTAATATTGAGACGCCAAAAGATGAATCATGTGATTTAGCTTAAAAAACAAAGAAAGACATTACTTATTGGCCTGGTTCTTGGGGAAGGATGTGACATCTGAAACCAGTCTCTGTGAATGAATTGGGATGATGGAGCCAGAGTGGTTGAATCTCACCAAGAGGTCATACAATTCTCCCATGGGAACAGAGCAGAGCGACTCAGAGCCACCATCCAGAGAGCTTGGGGGGGGGGGATACTATATATCAACATGGCTGGCTGGTTTCACAACCCATCTCTCATCTCCGTATGAGCTCTGGGAGCAGAACGCTGCATTAATCTCATGTTAATGATGAATGTTATGTAAACCACTGAGTTAAATCATTCATTATGATTCATAATCATGCATTTTTCCAGCCTGATTGGTGGAGTGTTCTTCATATTCTCATTAATAACTGGCTACACAACAAGCTACATGTCATGTCAGGATATTTCTGCTGCAGTGATCTGAAACATCAAGTAACGTCAACAGTGTTTCAGGAGCTTCTTCCTAGAGTGATTCTTAACAGTCATGCAGATTGATAAATATCTTTGTTAATCCAGAGAGGGGAAACTAGTTTACAGGAACAAATTAAAAAATTGAGTGTTGGGACCTCGGCAGCCGCAAATGCACGGCAGCTGCAGCACTTTGTTGAGGCATTGAGTCATTCTGAGATCCACAACAACAAACTGAGGTAAAAAAAAGTCATATCAAAAGGGTCATAAAACACTTAATCATTAGGGCTGGGTTTCAAACCTTAAAATGTCTTTAGTACACATCTAAATGTGTCTGCAGCACTGAGCAACATTTAAAGGAGTAGTTTGACATTTTGAGTAATACACTTACTCACTTTCTGGCGGAAAGATGAATCGGATTGATACCACTGTCATATCTTAGCTTAGCTTAAAAACTGGAAACAGGGGGAAACAGCTAGCCTGGCTCTGTCCAAAGGTAACAAAATCCTCCCACCAGCACTTCTAAAAATTAGTAAGTAACACGTTATATCTCATTTGTTCAATCTGTACAACAGCCGAAATGTGTATATATATATATATATATATATATATATATATATATATATATATATATATATATATATACACATATATATATATATATGTGTATATGTGTGTATATATATATATATATATATATATATATATATAATGGTAGTGTACAGTGGTTTATCAGAGCTTTTTCAACCACTGTCTGTTGTGGTTGGAAACAACGCTATGCGAGACTGTAAAGTTGCAGGTTGGAAAACCAAAACAACGAGGTGAAACGCTATAAAGCTCTGTAGAGCTGAGGGGAACACCTTTCATATTTGATTCCTTGTTTTTATAAAAATATTGATCATAGCTGCTTTAAACTCATCCCAAATGATGCAAAGACAGAGAGTTATCAGGCTGGCCTTCCAATAGACACTCACAGTACATATCCCTTCATTTCTCTCAGCTGAATACAGGCCTGGCGTTACATGAAGAATTCTCTTTCATGCACTTACATCGCAGACCTGAATGTTAAATTGGTGGCTTCGGACTGCAGAAGCCTAATTAAGCCTGAGCCTCATTTAAGATGAAAGAGAAACACCTATTTACTGCATTTCATGTGGTCAGACATGTTTGAACCACAGAAAACAACAGCGCTGCTCCTCGTCTTCTCCAGCGCAGAACTCCCGGCTCTTAAGTGTTCCCCAAGTGTCAGGGATGGTAAACACTGTGTCAGCCCTGCTTTACAGCCCATGCATCAAAATACAAAAAACACTCACTCCCCAAAGACCGCAGCAGTTGTTGTTTGATAAACAAGGCGGACTAGCCAAAGCAGGAAATGGATTGTCCGTTTTGCCTCCTGTTTAAGGAAAACGGGGCGGATGATTGGGCTGTGAGTCACAAACGAACTGTGTTATCTTTATTCTCACAAGACATTTTTTTAGAATGAACAGCAGATCTGTAGTATCTCTTTCTGCACTCAGACAGACCTTCTTTTGACTAACAGGGCACATTCTGCAAATTCCTCTGAACTTGGGACTCATACATCCTTTTGGTGACCCGTAAAATGTGAGACAGATGCACCGTACAGCACTGGACTGAATGAAATGGCCCTCAGGCTCTAAGTGACTGACTGTTGAAAGAAAGCAATTGAGCAAGAAAAGTATCCGGCTGGGCAGAGTCACAGGAATGCTGAAACTGATGAAATAGTCAAAGAGGATTCTGATTTTTTGCCGTGTGAAGCTCGCAAAGTGGCATTGTGTCAGTGTTTGAGACACCGACTGTTTCTTTACAGCAATGCAGTGACAGTGTTGTTTGGCAAGACGTAAAGGGAGTGGCATTCATTTGAATTATTTATGGTTTTCTTATGGTCTAGTGACAGTTATTACCCACCCCTCCCCCCATATACACATACCCCGACCCGCATCTCTCAATCCCCCAAGAGCACGACGACTACATTCAACTGTATGTTGAAGCCATGAACATCCAGAATTGTGACCTTTGACCCATAAATGACTTTTACATTTTTGGCTCAGGGTTTCCACTAGCATTTCAGCCTCGCCTGGAATAAAGAGCGCCACTAACGTCAGAAGAAATAGTTAGATTTTTATGAAATATAATGTTAGACAGGGAAAATGAGCAAGTGGGGCTACATCACGCAGAAGAGGCCAGTGTTTCAGTGGTGAAAAAAGTACTCCAGAAGTTTGGAGGGGGAATGTCTCTTTAGTGGAACTGCTAACGACTCAGAAATCTTAAAACATGACAAGGGGCCCAAACGAGTGTTTTTTTGTGAGGGGCCACAAGCCAAAAATGTTGGAAACCACTGGTTTAATCTTTAACAATGCGTTGTATTTAATGAGCCTATCGTATGTTTTAAATTGATTTAATCTGAAAAGTAACCAGTAACAAAAGCACAGTAATTCTACTGGTCTGTACACACGTTTCCCTGTGTAGTAGTAGTACTTTTCTCCCAGTCAGGATCCTACTGGCTCTAATGACTTCATTTTTCCAGTAACTTGATTGTTTTGTAGACAGGCTGTTTACAGGTTTTAATTTGATCCCCTGAGCTGAACCTGTTACATAACAGGTTGGCTGTGCAGCAGAGGTTACCATGATGATCTCTGAACTGGTTAAAAGTGAACCACTGTTGTGGTACTAGAGAGCCTGAGTTCAGCCCAAAGATGGTCGGCTAATATGACTTCATGATACAGGCCCCTCAAGTTATGATGTGAATAAGGAACACAGTAACAATAGGAACTGGTACGTGTCAAATCATTGAGTTTAATTATGTACACATAGAGCCATTATTAAAGACCAATAATCTATCCTGAAGACTCAAGGATTGTTTGCCTTGGTGTTGAAATTTCTGGCTTTCAAAACTCACTTTGAAAAAGCATCATTCTCAAGCTCAAAAACACAAATGCCCAAAGGGTTTTTTTCCAAAATGCTTTGATTTTGAAAAAAGAGAAGATATTTATAAGACATAAATAATTCTATTTTCAGAAATGACTTAAAGTCATAAAATGGCATGCAGCAGTTGATATGAGAGTTGGGGTGTCAGTTTTTCCTGATTGGAAGTAAAATGACTGTTTGTGTCAGTAACAGGCTACTATAATAATAATAATAATAATAATAATAATAATAATAATAATTAATAATAATGATGATGATAATGTAAGGGGGAGGGACAGGTGGATTGGGGAGATTGTGGCAGAGACTTGTGCAGTTGTCTCAATTTCTATTTCCACCTCCAGCCTATTGTGTGTTTGGGCTCACCACCCACTGTCAAAGTTCAGTTTGACAGTGGGTGGTGATGGTTGTTTGACCAGCAGGCCTGTGACTGGAAGGACACCAGTGTGATTCCCAGGGCAGGCTTTGGTGGAGAATGTGACTGATGAACGCTCTTCCCTCCTTCAGCAGGTGCTGTTGAGGTGCCCCTGAGCAGGACACTTCACCTTCAGGTGATTCAGTGTCCTGTGCAGCCTCCATTAATGCCAGCAGCAGAAGATAAAGCAGTCTGCCTACAACAGTGATTGTATCAGGCAGCTCCCAGAAAACCTTCTCAGATTCAGCTGCGTTTCCCTCCCAACTCTGGGGTCATTCGGGGCGTCCAAACTCATGCAGCTGTAGTGGGTCTAACTCTGCGTTGTGTTGTATAGGAAACAAGAACCACTGGGTCTTTCTTTCAGCCATTTATTGCAAGGCACCAACAGAACTTTCCTTGTAGAGAAACAAATCATTCACAGAGTCTCTGTGTGATTAATGCTCTCTGTGCCTCTATAACACCATGAACAGAGTCAGTGAACGCACCATGCTAGTCAACATGGTCTCAACAGTACACTGTAGTGTTGCAAGCTACACAGCAGCCTTACCACAAACATGCTTTGACAAACCTCTCTTCAAATCAACTGATTTATGCATAAAAGTAAATGAAGCTTTAGCTTCAAAACATGAAAAACAGTACAGTAACTAAGTAACTTAATGTCACATATTAGTTATAAATAACTAATGATTATTTTTCTCGGTTAATTGATCAATAATTTGTCAAAACAATGTCCATCGTAATTTCCCAGAGCTCTAGGTCTTCAGATGTCTCGTTTTGTCTTCGTTTTTCATTTACAATCATATAAAAGAGAGAAAAGCAACAAATTCTCACATTTAAGAGGCCGGAACAGAGAATTATTGGAGTTTTTTCTTGAAAAATTACTTAAACAATTAATCCAATATCAGAATAGTTGCAGATTAACTTTGTGTTGATCAACTAATCAATTAATTATTGCACCTCTAATATATAGCAAAATTAAAATACTGAAAGTAAACAGAGTGAAGTAAAATGCTCACCTTCCAGGGAAAAGTCCAGAACGAAAAGAGGAAAACAAGCTAATGTAAGTACACATACAGTTCATAAAATAAAACAAGTACTATATTTCTAACATTACCTTTTGTAGGAAAGGTATAAATTATATTAACAACGCTTTAGAAAGTGTAAGAAAAGTGGGAATAAGAACACAGAGTTAATGTATACCCTTCAAAATAAAAGTCTCTGCCTAATCCACATGTATGTTACAGGAATTTATAATGTTCTGTACATAATTTAGGTCAACAACATACCCACTACTACACAGCTGTACCACATGCATGATAGACTAATCTGACATCTGTTGACTTTGTACTTCTGTTCAGTTTCAGGATCTTCAAGTGGACAGGGAGATGCTGCTGACCTCCAATCGGAGCTTGGCCGAGGAGAGCCTCGCCCGACGACCCCGCCTTTGTAACGGCAAACTCCAACTGGCGGAGAAATACCGGGAACTGTCAAACCTGGCAACCACATGCTGGGAAAAACAGAGTCAGCTTGGTGAGTTTACCACAGCACTGAAGAGACAAGGGGGGGGGGGCTGTTTCTGGTTTCATATAGGATGCCAGTGGACGATCACTGTCCAGACATAAGTCAAGAGGAGTTGGCAGTTGTGATGACAAGGTCACTGGTTCAGATTCCAGGACTGGATGGGTAAATATGGCCTTGCTAAGTGAAAGTGAAGCATTGCTGCAGCTTCCTAATAAGCTGTCTATATGACCTTAAACAGCTGACTATTGTTGTAGTCTTTATTTACTTAAACGGCCACAGAGCTTTCATAAGGTTTCATGGTTTCAAGTGAAAACAAACCAAAAGAAGAAATCGCAGAAAGAAAAGGTTGCGTCCTAACCACTTAAGGTTAAAACTAATTATACAGGATATCCCACAGTGGCTCCTCAGTGTCTCACCTTGTAATTGCAGCAAGACATACAGCCTTTACTGCACACTTTGAGACATCGAAAGCAAAATGAAACTTGAATCGCTTTTGACTCACTGTGACACCCTCGCTGGTTCAGAGAATGAGGGAAGTTTCACATGAGAGTACAGAAAAGCTTCAGAGTGTCAGTGAGACGAGCCTTCAACTGCTCAGCGAAAGCCTCAGCATGACTGGAGTTTGGTCATGGGAACGAAGCGGAGAATATCAAATGCCAGCAGGAAGCTTGCAGCAGTTGTCAAGGAATTTGTGGGGTGAAAGGGGCCTTGTCTTTGTTTAGGCAAGTCATGCTTTTGACGGGGCAGCTATAGGGCAGCACCAGAGGATGTCTTTTTAAGCCTCAGCCCTAAATTTTAAGCCTCATGGGCAAGCTTTAGAAATTCCTCACGGAGTAAGAGCCATGCCAAGAGCAGGTGATAAAATAAATCCTGCTGCATTAATTTCCAGAGGTAATGTCAACTGCTGCTTATTTATAACTCTGTAGTGTAAGCCTTTATGGAGCAGGCCCAGTGCTTGGTTTACCCTCATGAAACGGCATTGCCAGATTTGTGCAACAGCCTCAGCTGCCGGCCAGTGATGGAAGTTAGTAGGAATGCTACACTTCCTGTCAATGTGTGCGCATTACACAGATGCTATCCCACCTCCCCAGCAACGCAGGATGGGTGGGGGTCCGTCCTTCCTCTGCAAAACATCTGATTCTCATTTGCTGCAACAAGGGACAGGGAGAAAAAAAGATGAATGAGGAGTGTTTTCTTGAGGCGAGTAATTGTAGCAGAGACAAACTGTGTAGTGGATCAAGGCAGACAGCCGTATTGTTTAATACATCCTGCTGTTTGGTGGATGGGGATCTGTGACGAGAGAAATCTGGCAGTGTGTGTTGTGGTTGTGATCCCCAGGTGGAGCTGAAACCATGAATGTTTATTAACGTCTCCTCCAGACAGTTTCTCACAGATATTATTGGCATCCATTTCCCTCTGCTTCTTTCTGCTGCTAGCCTAGTTGCTAATCGTCGGCACTGACTTTTAAACTTTAAACATAAAAGATAATCCCCTTCACACACATGCCCACACATAGGGCGTTCTTTTAAAGCGACACTGTCTCTTAGAAATGACATCTATAAACTCCTAATTTGTACTTTCAAAATAAGAGGACAGTGAGACAATGCTTTCCACACTGCAGTTAAGTTGCTCGTTAAACATTTCCTCATGTAGATTTAAAAAATGTAACTCAGGTTTGCAAATTGCAAATGTGTTGCATTTAGAGCAGATAAACAGGGTTGTTTAAAGGAAAGTTCACTCTGAGACACTAACTGATAAAAAGCATGTATTTATTTTGACTTGAGGCCTATTTTCTTATTTTAGTGGATAGCGGGTCAAATGTTGACAGCATCAGATCACTTTAAGATATTTTTGGCACAGCCACGGTGCTATTTAAAACATCAAGACACAGTGTCAAATATGGTGTCACTAACTATGAATCAAAGAGCAAGACCTTCTTTCTAGATTTTGCACTTCCATGTTATCCATGTTTAAAGAGTTAACAATACCAATATTTCAAGTGACAGCAGCTCCAGTTAACCAGAATGCACTGCAGCCAGAACATACAGTAACTAAGCTGTTTGCAGTTAGAGATACGTCCACAATCATGGCTAGTTTGCTGTATTTATATGCCCGTGTGGCCACTTTTTATTCTTCAGTGGGTGTTGAAAAGCATTCTGGGACACCTTAATGAAATCACTACTGAATCAGAGGAAGGCGAGCTGAGGCAGGCTGAGGTAAATTGACTGTTGGCTAAACCCTCCCCCAAACAGCAATTGTTCAATCATATCTTAGCAACCGTAACTAGGCACGGCAGGCCTGTCAAACTTTAGATTCCCTGCATGTTGAAGTGGTGTATGGGGCGCCGCTCTGTTTATAAAGAGTTTTTTTACACTATCCAGAACCAAAAATACAAGCAAACGTGTGTTTGTCTGCTCCAGCGTAAACTGTAAACATTAGCATGTCTGGCTACCTAGCTTACGACCTACAGTAGTAACTTAACCCAGTGTTACTTTCAAGGCCAGGTGGATTTCATACTACATTATTTTGTGTGGTTACAGGTTAAGTAAAAAACAAAAAGCCACAGTCCTGGATGCTACCATATGAGAGATTATATGTAGGCTAACGTTAGCGGCTTTTTATGTCAGATTCAGGGTAGTTTACACTCCAGCAACCCCAGCCAAATTCCCTATCCAAGATAGCGTTACCTTTACCAAACACATTAGTTAGTCCTCATCTTCATAGTTTTAGTGTCAGTCTTTTAGCATAATAACATGCTTTCAAGTGCATAATTAAGTCACCTTTTTATTGATGATTGTCATTTCAAGACAAGTCTGGAAGCTGGAAAGAATTAAAACTCAGCAGGAGTCTGTTTTCAACCAACTCATGAAGCTAACGTTCGCTTAATTAGCTAGTAAGCTGCAGCCGACGTAATCTGCCGGCAATATAGAAGGTTGCTGGCTAGAAATGAGAAGCTGCTTTTGTCTCCAAAAATCAAGGACCCGTTATTTTTAAAATTACTAAGATTTTTGGTTGTAAACCTGCCACTGTTATCAATGTAAACTGCAGGGGGGGCAGGCTAATACATTAGCACAAAATGGTTCCTGGAAAGTGTTTAACATCATTATCAACATTAAATAATGCATGACTTTAACAACTTTAACACCATTTGTCAGCTATGTAAGCACAACAGCCTCATGTTTGCCTCCTGGCATCAGTTTAGTGGCGGATCATTTGATGCCATTGAATGCTTTCAGCTGTTTTTAACTGCTGCAGTCTACTGACAATGGCTAGACTGCACCTTTTGGCTATTACAAGTCGTCTTTTATCCTCTTTAATCCATGTGTCAACCCATGTTTTATATTAAAAGAGCATGAAAGTGCAGAAATGACGTTTTTGTGACAAAAAAAAAAAAAAATTGGAACTAACCCACCGACCACACAGTAAATTCTCCACACGCCCACTAGTTCAGGACAAGTAGAGGTCAGGCTGCTGCAGGACTGTACTCGCTATGTCTTTTTTTCATACTTGTATTCGTAATGTTGGGTGTGGTCATCAAAATGGGATTATGGGCTTGTGTGTTGCCATCATACCAGATCAAAGTGAATGTGAACTGTAAGACAAGGCTTTTGTATTCACTTCCTCTGGGAACCCAGCTGACTGTAGGTGGAGAACAGGTGTCTAGTAACTTTTGATGCCTTTTGTTTGGGACTTTCCAAATTCAGATTTGAATAAAAGCATTATACTCTGACTGAAAGTCGACAAGTCACTTGCGGGTTTTAAGGACGTAAAAGATCTGAATGTTTCTTCGTGTTTCTCCGTGTGTGATACCAACTTTGCGTTGTAGATGTAGACATTTGTGAGGTGTTGTACTGTCTGTGAGTTAGTTGAGAAATTTAGGGATTCAGAGTGTCAGAGGATACACAGAGCAAGTAAAGATGCTGAGGGTGTTACTCAAAGCAGCAGTTAGGTAAAGGAGTGGGAAGCCGGCTGGGGTTCTCCCTGTTGTTGCTGCTAGGGCTGAATGATTTGAGGAAAATATGTAATTAGGATTTTTCCAACCAATATTGTGATAATGATTATTTTCTGCATCTTCATCTTGTTTCCACATTATTTGAATCAGGTAAAATAATGCAGTTGCTTGTTGTTGAGGTCCTCCCTGGGCTTTTCACAGAAAACTCAACCTCGAAGTAGAAAAATTGATCAATTTAGCTCACATTTATTAAGATATCACATTAATAGTATACTAAACATTACTCATTCAAAATGGTCATTACCGTACATTTATTACAGTCACAGCAGCTTTATAGTTTATATCTTATGGTAATAATGATAAACTACTGGTAAGTCACGTCTGACAATTTGTTTTATATCTGAGGGGGACGAATTGTGGAGGTCCAGATTCACAGCTTTTAATGTGATCGACTTAAAACGATGATATGATTTGCATAAAAGATTAACGGGAGACTCTGTCTGCAAGTTGTCTGTCATTTACGTAACAACCAACAAGCTACCTCAGCTAGCTAACCTGTCCGCTGTTTTGAAAATGATAAAGCCCACTCCTTATTTTGTCAAACATCAAAATATACAGACAGGTGTTTCCTCTTCCACAGAACCATTTTTGGCCAAGTGTAAATAGTTCAGACACCGGTACACACAGAGCATGTCAACCAGACAACAGCCAGCCAAGAGTGTATTTTTTGTTGTTTCGCCACCTCACATAATTAGTGTTAATTAGCTTCAGCCGAGTGTGTGCCGTCCACAGTTGTTATTTTTGTGAGATGTAAGAGGCTGCTAGAAAATACTGATACTGTGTGTTTTCAGAGTTTGATTGAAGCCATGTTGTGATATGTGGCTGGGCAGAATAAACCCGAGTTATGTCTACAGACTCAGGTTTGGTTACTGAATGAGACAATTGCAACCGGTGAAATCCACATTTGCCGGCTTAAACTGTCACTTGCAGCTCGTTAAGACACTATTAATCATGTAAAATGTAATTAAAATCCTGGCTCTTGCAATTTGAACATTTCACTGTTTCAAATCACTATTTCATTTCGATATAAAAACAATTAATCATTCAGCCATAGCTGCTGCACTAGTGCTATTCCTACTGGCTGTCGGGCCACCTGTACTGTAACTCCCACCCAGCCCTCGCCTAACCAGCAATAGGGTTAGCAGGGACATGGATGAAAGTGCACAGGGCATTCCCAATGGGAAGGAAACAGGGAAAAATCCTTGAATTAGATTTAATATAAAGCTGTCAGAGGACAGAAACATGGGTTCTGGCATTAGACAGCTGTTTTAAAGCCAGCATTAATCCCATGAGCTGTACTGACCATGACTGAACAGGCCGAGAAAAGATCATCAATCCACAGAAACTCAAACAACAGAAGGAAAAAAGATGTCATGGTGCTGATCACACTATTTGATTGACAGGACACACCACAGTGGTGAGTGCTTAGAAGGAACAGATGCTGGGGAAAAAAATGGATCGGCCTGATAATGTCTATCATCATGATTATGAATGTTATTTCTCTCAGTAGAGCGTGGCAGCATTCAGCTGAGTTATCTGAATGAACTCAATAGTGTTACTCCCAGTTTGTAGCACTTCACAAAAAGCTGTTATCACACTTGTAACAGAAAGCCTCTCAGGTTGCCACGCTTTGACGCTGTGTTAGAGAGGACAAACATGAGGCTGGAGTGCTGCAGGGGTGTAATTCACTGCTGATTCGTTGGCTAATTTTCAAGCCTCGGATACATCCATGCCCTGCAAGGCCCCATCTGTAATACCATGACCTATTTGTGTATAATCAGCAGCAGAGCGCTAGCCCGGCTTGTTAAACTGCATTTCTTCACTTGATTTCTCATAACCATTCAGCACTGTAGGGTTAGCAGCTTTTGGAGGGGAAAGAATTGTATTCTTTATAATCGACCGATGGCATCTCCATGTTTGTGTTGTTTCCAGCTGGCGCTCCATCAGTCAGTTGCATTGATATCTAGCAGCCTTTGACCAGAGACGATGTTACCAGCAGGTCAGGCATGAAATGTGGAAATCTGTTGTCTTGAAAGGCAAGAATGGACACTGTAAGAAAAGCCATTGCCCAGTGATATTTTCCTGACATTTCTGTGTAAATCAGTCCACTTCCTGATGTGCATTTTACCAGTCCTTTACACATTTTTACACAAGCTTGCAACAGTTTCTCTCTCATGTCAAAATTGTCTCCATGATAAATGAGCAGCATTTAGAGCTTCACTTTCTTGTGATTGATTTGCATGCTGTACGAATGTAATTGGACTAAATGCGCTGCAATAATGGAATGATGCCTAAAATGTAAATAAACTATTTTAGTTAAACACTCTCCAACCAGTAGATGTGTTTAAATTGGCATCAAAAATAACATTTAATGTGGTTAAAACAGGAACGTCGGTAAAACAGTCTGCATTGATCTGTAAATTAATATGAGTGATTCTTACAGTATCTGTTGTCCACAGCTGCTTTATACTGTATGAAACTCCCTGCAGCCATCTGAAGGCAGCAGGACGACACATAAATCTGCAGACTGCGACTTGAGAACTGCCGCGTCAGAGCGCAGTGCCATTACACACGACCGTCCAATGTGTTTAAATCACATGCAAATGAAACCAAGCTGCTACAAAATAACCACACACACCTCTGCACATATCAGACAGATCTGTCATAACACCGCAGCTCATTAATCCTGTGCGCCACAGCCTCCTTTCCAACAGTCTTTTTTTAAAGCCAAAGTGGTGTTTCATGTTTTATTGTTGAAATGCATTACGATGCAAAAACGCTATTGTATCACATCAATCAATCGATCAAACTTTATTTATATAGCACAAGCCATACATCAAATGCAACTCCAAGTGCTGAACATAAAATCAAGTATAATATAATAAAACTAATAATGAATAAGAAGAACAGTAAAAGTGCACGTTGAAATTAACACACACTAGATAAAAGCCAGGCTGAAAAGGTGTGTTTTAAGTTTTCTTTTAAAGACTCTCTGCCCCCCTCAGGTCCTCCGGCAGGAGCTGTTACAATATGACGTAACCATTTACAACATGGAATACAGTAGAATTGTTTCTATCGTCATTGCACTAATTAGCTGTTTAAAAACCCACACCATCTGCCTCAGGCTGCAGATTTGTGGTGCTGTGTGTTCACATCTGCGCCATCCAGACAACAACATGATTTGATGAATTGTACAAATGTGGATAACAGCACACACGTTCACAGTCTCTCCTCGGTGGCATTCACAGTGTTGCACTCTGTTGGATACATGAAAAGTGACAGAAGTAGTAATAGTTGTAAAGAATGGAAAAAAAAGAGTTAAAGAAAAGTTCAAACCCTGCCTACACCTACCAGTCATTACATAAAGTGGGCGTGATTGTTGGATTGCCTCTTTCAGAAAGTTAAAATAAGGCCTACCTCAGCATCCTATCATGACATGAAACTAACCCTTACCTCTGATAGTATTTATTAGAAGCAGTATTGGGAATACTGCGTCATGGTTGCATTGTTGTCACAGAATGCTTTAGGGACTAGGTCACAGCAGAAGCACAATCGATTATAAGAAGTAGCAGAGCCTTTATAGCCACTATCTGCAATCTGAGACAGGTGAATTACTCCTGCTCTCTATCTCAGTGTTTACTGGAGGTCTCCGGTAGCCTCAGCATGGTCCATTAACATGTTGACTTCAGCGGATGAAAGGTTGCTGCTCAGCCCACACAGTGACAGTAACTGTCACATCGACCAGTGTTTACCACAGCACGAGTCCTCCAAGGACACGATGTAGGTTTGTCTCAGATCACTGCAGGGGATTTTAATGCTGACTCTAAACCTGACCGGACTGGACATCTTGACAGTCTGGTCCTTGACAGGGCTTGTGAGGCATTGGTGCCTGACAGTCGATCCGATTATTTTGTTGTGGGAACAGGCTCTTCCACTTTTAATGACTCCAGACCTGTCGCAGCTCAACAACATGATTTTGAAACATGTTTGATTTGGTTGGTCTAGTCTGGAGCCGGGGCTGTGACACAGTCCAGGACTCACAACAGCCAGTGGAGGCTTAGCTCAAAGTGGGAAAGAAAGAAAATGAACCAGAAATTCCTTTTTTTAACAACTCCAATTTACAAAAATATTTTTATATTATATATAATATTAGAAGAAATATCTAACCTCCCTTGTTCACCTTGGTAAGTTAATGATTTTCTTCAAAGGAATACATTTTCAATAAAACTGTTAAATTCCAACATATCTCTATCAATCAACATCTATGTTTTGTAGAAATGCTTGTAAATAGTGAACAATTCCCATCACTATTTTCCAAGCTGACGTCTTTAAATTACTTGTTTAACATCCAAATATATTAAATTTACAATGACGTAAAACTGAGAAACGCAGCAGATATTCACATTTGCTGTGGAACCAGAGAATGTTTGCTATTTTTGCTTGATAAATGACCTATGTAATTAATTTAGGGCTGCAACCAATGATTATTTTCATTATCGATTAATCTGACGATTATTTTTTAGATCAGTTGATAAAATTGTTTAGATATTAAATGTCCAAAAAGTCCCAATCAAAAGTTCCCAGAGTCCAAGCTGGCGATCAACATCCAAAGATATTCAGTTTACAGAAGATTAAGAAAACCAGTTAAATATTCACATTTGAGAAGCTGCATCCAGTTTTGGCCATTTTTGCCTAAATGAATGATTTAAACAATTAATCGAATCAAAATAGATGCTAATTTATTTTCTGTTCATTGCCTAATTGGTTAATTGACTAATAGTTTTTCTACATTATTCATTGCAATATGCAATTACAATGTGAGATATTTTGTCATTTTATTAATACAGGTATGTGATCTACCAATCTATAGTTTTGGTTTCATTTATCCAGGTTCAGGGATATTTGTCTCCAGTACAATGGAGATTAATGGGCTTTAATTTGCGGTGCTCACAGCGCTTAAAATTTAGATTTAAAAATTCAACAGCAACATCTCTTTTCAGGAACAGTGTCGCCGTTATAATCACTGATAATCCTCAGAACACACTGTCAGCAGATTTCATAGGGACTATTTCTTCAGTAGAAAGTACTTCCAATGCAAACAGTTTATAGGCAGAAATCTCAGAACCTGGACAAATAAAACCAAAAGTATCTGCCTGGATAGATGCCGGTTTGGGTAACTGGGAGAATACGTTTTTTCCATAATTTGAACTTTGTAAACGTACCCTTTAACAGCGGGGCCAAAGGGAGGCTATGTCAGTTGGTCCATCTGTCCATCTGTCTGTCCATTCCTCTGTTCATCTGTCAGTTCCTAGAGGATCATTCAGAATAGTTTTGGTAACCCGCTGAAATATCTAGGGCCTCCATAAAGTCAGAAACTTCCCCTGACGAGCACTCTGGTCCTTGGCAAGGTATCTCAATTTTTTGCATGAAATTTGCTGCGGATATCACAGTCCCCAGTGGAAAAATCTGTCCGTATGTTGTTTGTTCCATACAAAGGTTTTCTTTTGTGGTATGTAATAACCATTGAGGCTTCATGGGGCCACTAGAGGGTCTTAACACTTTGAACCTTGAACAATAAAACTGGGTACTATGTGATCTCTCAACTTCACTTTTAGGGCTGCAACTAATAATTATTTTCTTGATTAATCAATAAATATTTTGGTCCCTAAAATGGCAATAAATTGTGAAAAATGCCAGTCACACCATCACAGAGCACAAGGAGACGTCATCAAATTGCTTGTTTTGTCCAACTAACAGTCCAAAACCCAAAGATTAAGACTTACAATAATATAAAACAGAAACGCAGCAAATTAATACATTGGAGAAGCTAGAAGTATATAATGTTTGGCATTTTTCTTTAAAAAATGAACGATTAATCAATTATCAAAATAGCTGATTAGCCAAGTTAATTGCTGAGATCTGGGAACGCGATGCCATCGCTAAAAAGACGTCCAATGGGGCAACACGAGCAGTGAGATGATCAGATACTTTATAAATAAACTTAGAGAAAGTTATTTAGGAGAGAAAACAAAGACGAACGGTGAAATTATTACCTAAATTGTCCGTCGCAAACACCCATCACAGTTTACAGACCGAATCTCTGGTTCAACTTTGACCTGCTAGACTTATGCCACGTTTATGTCATATAGAAATTACTGTATGTGGCAGTTTCCAACTTGTAGACACCGTTCACGTCAACATCCAAGTCGTAATTATGAGTGGGGCGATTACGATGTTTCTGAAGGCTCCGATATATTCAACTTGGCGCTTTATACTACAGAAGTGCCTAAAAAAGCAAGCAAACATAGATGCATCCAGCCAAAGTCATTTAACCCACATTTTAGTGCTATATCTTCAATGCACAGTATTTTGTAACCCTCCTACGACTAGCTGGTGCCAGAAGATCTGCAAGTTGCAAACATGGGAATTTTTCAGTCAATCAACTAATGAATTAATCGACTTATCGTTTCAGCTCTAATCACGTTTGCTTTAGTGTCTGGTATGAAGCATTTACGCACAGCCAGTTGCTTAGTCAATAAGGGCCTTTTATGGGAACATTAAACAGACAAACGTAGGCTGTAGCCCTCAGTTCTCGAGCAGTGTTTCCTTTCTATGGCGGCAGCAGTGTGCCTGCTCCCAGACAAAACGTGCTACTCCGTCACCATTCACTTGGAAGCCTCCAGGCCCACTGCCCCCAGTCTCTCTCCACCTCTTCAAATGTAGGCCACATACAGCTGCTGTGGGAGTATTTGTTTGCCTGGCTGTCACCTCTCGTTACACCCCCATCACCCAACATCTGCAGTGTGGGGTCATGAACAAGGCCATTCCTTAATGCGTTCTTTCCGTTGTACTACAACAGAGTCGACGATGGCCAGAACGCTAAAATGTAACGTGGAGCGATAGATTATTAATGCTGAGTTGACGGTGTTATAGAAAGCAGAACGTTCTGTGCAGAAGCCATAATGTTTTCTGCTCGGAAACCTTCTTCTTTTAAAGGGAATTTATCACCTGTAAAGATCTGGGTGTATGATTTGACTGCCAAACTGCATTACCGTTCTTCACTGACAAGCAGGGAACATTTAAAAAGAACATCTTGATTGTAAATGCACACATTGTCCATTTTCTCTCTATCTGTGTAGATGGGGGGTAGAGATTTCCCTCAGGGGCTTAGAGTTATTAGAGTCATTACTGTGACCTTTCTTTGCCCCCCAGTCTCCACTGAACCCAGTCTGACTTGTGGGGGTTAGTGTGGCTGTCACATTGTCTCTTGGAGGGACAAGACACACTTTGCAGTCAGATGGGTCAAGCCTGTTCATAATGATGACCGACTGCAATCCCCAGGAGGTGAACACATGCTGCGTATGTGTGAGAGTACTGCACTTCTACATATTTATCAGACAGACTGTGCCCATTTCTGCCTGTATGTGTTGGTCGTCACAGAGATGGCATTAGTGTTGCTTCCTGTATGTAAGCAAATGTAATTTTGTTTTGGTTTTTGTCAAGCTGGGCTACAATTTAAGGCCTGTTTTTTTAGCTTATATTTGTTTACATTTGGGCGAATTGTCACCGTTTAAAGTGAGCCGAATTTGCTATTAGCTGTTCCTGTCTGCATTGTACTCATGTATGTACAGACAATTATCACTGGATTTCTTTGATACTGAAGAAAACGTGATGATTCTCAGGCAAGTTCTGGAGTTATAAGGAGCGTCTTTCTTTTGTTGATTTCTGAGCTGATTTATGGATGTTTAATTGTGATGGACATTGGAGATAATTGTATCCTCAGGAGGTAAAAGTCACACTGAATCTAAAAATATGTGTATCATGTCTGTTTGTTCAGATGTGACTGCGTTATGACTCTGAGAAGGAGTGTGGTTTTTGATGCAAATTGCGTCAATCAGACAGGGTTTTAAAGTACCTTGAGTGCACATGAACACTGAGGTACGATGTCGAAGAGAGCTTGGAAAAAATGATTCATACATTTATCCATTATTATTTGTTTGTTGAAATGTTATAGATTTATTAATCTAGATGGCGTATCTGAGAAAGTAATATGAGTGGATGGCAAAAATGAGACTCCAAAATGGATTTTCAGTTTCGTGGTCAAACCAAACTAAGACCAGCTTCCCAAAATAGCTCAAAGTTGAATATTTACAGCCTGTTTTCCCTTTTTTCTAGCCAGCAACTGTCCACCCCATCACCACCATCTCCTCGTCAGCACATACCCTGAAGGCTCTTTGTGATTTGGAAAATAATTTTCTCTGCTGCGGTTTCTTGGTTACTGAATTTTTCTTCCATCTCCAATGAAGTCATACCTCTTCCTCTCTCTGCATGCATCAGTGATGTTTCTTTGTCGTTGCAGAGGCTCACGTCCAGAAGCGCAGCCTGCAGATGACGCAGAACCTCCTGCAGGAAGAGGTGGCACGTGCTGAGGAGCATTCAGAGGTAAAAAAAAAAAAAACGAAACTAACAAAAAGCTCCTACAATGGAGCTCTATCCTCTTGTTCTTTCATCACTTTGGCAGCACAGTTGTGGATGATTCTTGAAAAGCCTGCAGTCTCTCTGACAGCCCACCCACTTCTGTGCAATCTGATCTGTAAAGGCATGATGTATATACATACAGTGAGCAGTCCACCAACATTTGAGAGCAAGAAATCCCTCCACATACTGGACATGTGTTCTGCCAATCCTGCATTCAGATTTTACAGTTTTAAGGATTTTGTAGTAAAGATGTTTCCTCCCAGCGACCTAGCTACCAATTATTTTCCAAGTGATTCCTCTTGGGGATGAAGCAGCATTCGTTCAGCGAGTGTCCCTGTACCACTAAAAATTGAAGAAGGGTATTAGATGTTTTTGTCTGAATGCAGTAATTCTTGAAAGTCTATTTTTCTGATTTATATAGAAAACTGGGGGAAGGTGCATAATGAAAATGTGGGCCATATGTGAGATGGCTGTTAACATATTGTAGGTGACTAAAGGTTCCTGCTTGGCTGCACAGATCAACAAACCACATCCCACCCTATCGGGTCACTGCTCCAACTAAGTGGGAAAATAAACTATACTGTGAATCACTTCAAAAGCCAGAATCACCAAACCCATCACACACTCGCATACTAATTTGACTACTTGACATTACATTACTGCCAAATCACAAAAGCATGTTTTCCAATAGAGTGCTGCAGGAATGAGTCCTGAAACCCGGAAATGAGTTAGTATTTTTGCACCTCCGGTTCTCTTGTCTCGAAGTCAATGGGTTTTCTTGAATTTTTGGTTAAAGAGCTTTTCTCGTTTTGTTCTACGACATAAAATATGTCAGTAAATACCCCACTTGTGAATTTTGAAGCTTTGACATGTCATAAAAAAGGCAGTTGCTAACAAGTGGCTAAATGAGACTACAGAGGTTGTCGGGGACATTAAACGTCATCATGCCGAACACAGAAACTCATCGACTCACTCGTCCGTTTATACTGCCAACTATTCTAACTCAAACTTTCTGGAAGGCTTTTGTAGAAGAGGTCAGCGTAATCAAATTACAAGTTGGAAGCTTAGTGGTGGTGACGTTGAAGCCATGCGACTGTGGTATAATTTGTTTATAACGTTAGCTTTTTACTTCTGGCGACTGCATTTACACTTCAAAAATAATAAAAGTGGTGTTCATTTGTGAAGATTATCTTGCTGAACAAAATGTGTAAGTATCATAAACTTTTGTTTGCCACAGAGCTTATTTTCTGCAATAGTCCAAAATCCAATGGAAAAATTCCATTGGCCTTTTGTGGAGGGAACCAGGGCGATGCTAACTTCCAGGCTGGCCCACAAAAATACGTCATCCCTGCAGCTCTCTATTTACCTCTAGTGGTATCCATCCATGCAGATACTGTCTGTAGAGGTTTGTGATGTCTGCCTCTACCACAATAGAGAAGAGGTACATTGTGTTTTGTTTGTGGTGCTCACAGTATTGAAAAAATACTCAAAACAACATGCTTTTTCAGGAACATTGTCCTAGTTACTGAAAATGATTAAAAACAGTTTAGTCTCTATAGGAGCTGAATCCAAAAATGACTAGCCCAATACAAAATAAATTATCTGGTGACCTTGATGCATTCATAGCTGTCTAATAAACTAAGCTGTGAAAGGATAATGAGATATTCATTGTAGCTTTACTTCAGTACAAACAGCTCAGTACAAAAACTGTATGTTCATAATATTCTCATGTTTACCTCCATGCGCTCGCTGACACTCGCCTGTAGGCTTGTATTATATAACCACCATCATAAAACTACACTGCTTCTTTAACATGCATGCACTGACATGACAAGTGTGTGCACACGACACAGGCAGCACACACATTCATGATTCTGTCGAATTCATGATGAATAGCAGTCAGTGGACCTTACTCTGTGTGCTGTAGAGATTTCTGGACCAAGATAACAACATCTCTTAATACTGTATTCCTCAAATAATCTTAATAGATACTGTATTTTTGACTTGGTTTATCTCGTGTACAATGAGCTGTTGTTCAGCTCACGGTGGATTATAGGTGGATTTTTCACAGGCTGTATTTGTTAGCAGGATATCATTGTCCTACTGAGACTAAACTGCAAAGCACATCTGCATAGTTTAACAAAATAAATATGCAGATTACTTAAAAAGATTGCAAAAATCAGTACCCAAAAGGGATAAATCAACCTATTACATTTTGTGTTCTCAGTTTTTGGCATCTGTTCATTAACCAGTTGTTTCTCTGTCTACGTAGACAGAGCCAATAAAAAAGATTTCATTTTAAACTCATTTGCATAAAGCGGTAATGTCACCGTCATCATAGGCTCACACTGACGCACTAAAAGAGCCACAGACTTTTGAACCACAACACACATAGACTTTCTACCTGATGCCTGGAATCATGTTTTGTGCTGCACCTCGGCTTGTTGAACGAGCTACTAAACATCCACCAGTGAAAGCTGCACTGCTACCGTCAGCTTGAAGGTTAGATAACTAACTAGCTTGTCAGCTGCAGTACATTTATTTTCCAAATTTTTGCCCAGTATGTGCATGCGTCGTGAATCCCTTGTGCTTGTACATGCCATTTGAATCCAGCACTCCACCACTTACAGTGTAAACCACTGTGTAGAGAGGAAATACATTTAAAGGCTATAACTGAATAAATGCCAGCCTGTGTGTGCGTCACCATTGGTCAGTTTTGATGATGTTTGTCTGTCCCTGGCAGCAACGGGGTAATATTGAGGCTCAGCTGTCAGTCAGACACGTATAACGTCCTGCCCACTCAGAGGCTTGGAGGCTAAAAGAACATTTCAGATGTTCCTCCAAAGACCTTTTCTTTCTTTCAGTAATAAAAAATAACAATCAATTTGAAAACCTCGTGCAATTAATTTAAAATGGACTGCATTGAATTTTGGGCTGCAAAACAGATGATGTTTGTGGTTCCACTTAGACATTCAAGATCAAATTGTATTTTAGTTCATGTATATACTATCAGTGTTTGGCATATTCGTGGTATGCACTGAGCAAACAAAACATATAAAAGTAGACTTGAGGAAGGTGCTTATTGGAATAAATCAATGTCTGTTATCTTTGGACAGTCTGCATCATTTATCTTTGTCCTTATGGTATGCGTTACATACAAGAAGCTTCAGCTGCAGGCTTACAATAATTAATAACATTCACTTCTGTTGACATGATGCATCAACAAGCGCTCCTGTTTAAATCCTGCATGTTCTTTTGGCCTCAATCAGGACAGTGAGGAGTCTTGTTCACAGATGAAACCCACACTGCCCCCCCAGGCTTGGATTGATCCGCCCAACACACCTCCCCCACCTCACATGGCTCCGATCAATACCTCCATGACTCAGTCATTAGAGCGGCTGTCCACTGATTGATTAAGCAACACCCAGCACAAGCCAAACAGCCTCGCTGGATGAGTGCTGAGAAAACTCCTCAGCACATTTGTTTATGAGACGGATATATCGGTACATATTCTGTTATTTTATGCCTTCAATTTTTTAGAATAAATAAATAGACTCGTAACTCATAACAATAACAGTTTCCAATTACTGCATGTTGAAGATTGACATATTCACTAATTCGTGTTGCCACATTTTTTAATTTTATGATGAAAGAATCCTTAAAATTACACTCCTCTGCGTGTAGGTGTTATGCTACATAACTGTGTTTTAGTAGACCTGAATCACCACAAAGACATCTCTCCAATGTCTCTTGTTCTGTGACTATCTCCTCTGATCTCTGTCGTTTTGAGATTAAGCCCTCAGAGGGTCATTGCTTCAGTGAAAAACCCGTCCTTTGATTTTCATGATAGTTCTACAACAAAGACAACACCTTCCAAAACATCTTCTTTATAATTTGGATGTATTCACAGTAGTGTGACCATGAAAATGTGTTTTTCCTTGTCCTTGGTGTCAGACAAAAATCCCTGCCTTTGAAGACTCTGGCCGGCAGCTTTTTTCTTCTTCTGTCGCCTAAAGTCAAACAAGCTTCCTTATTCGGAAGATTCCTCGTCAGGTACCAACATGAAAACAGATATCTGATGAAGGAAACAAAACTTCAAGTTGTTATGGATGTATAAATCACTCTCAGGAGGGTTGCTGTGGTTCAAATGACCCTTCAGCCTTTAAACTAAGCTTGTTTGACTTTATTTGTAGAGATATGTGCTGAACTGAGGGCAGAGCAGACTGGTGTGGGTTTTAACTCGAGTTCACAGCTTCAGTTTCTCAGTGGCGTGCTGATTATGCGTTAAAGCTGTCGGATCGCAGACTGATGTTGTCAGGGACTGCACTGCTGCCAGAGTGATATTTTCCCTTGTCGTGGTCCTTGTCATGCACACACATGTAAAAAAACCCATTTAGAAAACAGCATATATGGCTTAATAATTAATGATAATAAAGATAAAGGAAACCAGTTTTTTGTGTCTATGATGTGTCAAAGATCAAGTTACTGTGAATAAAGATATTACAAGTAAACAGTGAGAAACTGTAGAGAAGTTGAAATATAAACAAATAATAATAAGCTGTTAGTAAGGAAACATTTTGTTGACATACAACTGATGAAAAACTCTCAGCCATAACTAAATTAAAATGCTACTTCCGGATAAAACTATGACCAAATTTAATGGCATTTTTATTTATTGATCAAAACAAAATGACAACATCAGAGACGAACATATTGGACGACTGATTGATGTTATATGGTATTTTGTCTATAAAATATCAGAATATTGTGAAAAATGCCAAAAGGTGACATATTGAATATATTGAGTTTATTACACAGAAAAGCAGAAAATCCTCACATTTGAGAAGCTGGAACCATCAAATGTTTGGCCTAAATGTCTGAAATGATTAATCGATGAATTGTTGCCGCTGTTTGTTCTGTCGATCGACTAATCGATTGTTTCAGATCTAAATGTCCCATGTAACCTGATTTCTCCCAGTGACCTGGTTTCTCCTGTGCATGTAGACGCACTGACTGACCTCCCTACCTTGTCTGAAGCCTATTCATTCTACTGAAGATATAGATCTTTAAAATCAGGTCACAAATAGTTTCATTTTTTAAAAAGGCTCAGTAATTTACTAAAACTGTTGTCAGCTGTGGGTTTTAGCTAATCAAACAATAGTAAATAGTGCATTTGTTGGGGACTATTTTTATCTGCGGATGAATACACATTTACAGCAGCAGGAGGGTGGGATCGACTCGAAATGAACTACTGTCCTTTACTGTCCTTACATTAACAGTTGCTTGTCACTGGTCAACCATGTGATTGGTGGAGTTTCTGGTCTATTACATCTCCTCCCAAAGTGTCCTCCCCCACTGAGAGCTTCTCCATCTGGCATGGACCCCATTAAATAACATCAGGTCGCAGTGAATATATTGGCCTTCTTGGCCTTACTGCCAATATACAACAGCTGTTACCTGCAAAGCCCATTTAATTTTATCTGGAGTGTACAAACATTAATCTGCATTGAAGCGTAATGTTCATACTTTGCAATACAGCACAAAAAAGGTATCATCTTCCTCTCAGTCGTGAGTTGAAATACAGCAGTTTCATGGTGCAAAAATAAACTCCATCTATGAAGTAGCTCATTAGGATGATTTTTCTCCATTTTTATGGAGGAGAATAAATGGCAGATCAAACTGTAGGCAAAACCGTCAGTCAATTAATCGATTAGTCAGTAAGTAACAGAAAGTTAACCGGCAACTATTTTGATAATCTGTTATTTGTTTGAATCCCATTTTGAGCAAAAATCGCAAATATTCTCTTGTTCCAGCTTCTCAAATGTGAGTATTTGCGGCTTTTTATTGTCTTATTTGACAGTAAATGGAATATTTTGGGGTTTGTTCTGCTGGTCGGACAAAACAAAATATTTCAGTATGTCACCTTTTGGCATTTTTCACATTTTATTGACAAAAAGAGTAATCGATTTATCGAAAATAATCACAAGTTGCAGCCCTAGATCTAACCATGTCAGATGAACAAATACCACATCAATCAGTCGTCATGATTCTGTTGTTCTCTGATATTGTCATTTTGTTTTCATTCAAAAATTAAAATGCCATTAAACTTCAGTTTTATCCAGAAGCAGTGTTTTAATTTAGTTATTTTCATCCATTTATTTCAACAAAATATTTCACAATTCCTAATTATTATTTGTTTATAATTTACCTTCTACATACATTCCTTTATCAGATTAAGGAAGTAAAGAAACCCAGTTGACACAAGATTTCTGATTATTAGGCCATATATATATATATATATATATATATACAGTTTTTTTTTTTTTTTGTTTTGTCAAGCATTTGAACTGACAGCACAGTCCGAGCTTTACAAATAGTAAGCTCAGAAATAGATTGATCAGAAATACAATGACGCACAGCTGAGTGTAACGATCTTTCCTTTCATCCCATCACACTGATCTTGACTTTCCCTGTCTGAAGTCTTTGTCATGCTCGTGTTTTCTTGTAAAAACCCTGTTAGAAACCTACACGACCATGAAATCAGGTTCCACCAGCTGAAATGTAGCTGTGTTAACCGTGTTTCTCTCTAATCCCTTACCCCGATTATGGAAACCTCATTTACATGACGTCTAAGAAATCGGGTTACTGCAGACAGCCAGCAGTATCGTGGTTACTTTAGTGCACATGAAGCACTATATTTTGGCTACAAACTCTTTGCCTGTGTGAACACGCAGAATGTAATAACTGACCAAAATGTGAATAAACCCTTGCTTTTTAGTCCCAGGCCTGTAAAACTAAGACAGAATTGGCTTTTAAACAGTCACTGTGGTTATTGCAGCGATCACTTCACAAATATAACTTCTGTTCTCAATGTTCAGCTCAGCCAGATGAGGCTTCGCACATCCTGGGAACACATACAGAGACAGATCACACGGCTTTCAAGCTTTGCCAAATGTAACAGTTGCAGCACACGGACCATTGTTAGCTGTGTAAAATGTACTTACAGTGAAATATTGTAGCCGACAAACTATGCCAAAGTTCATGGGTAAACATCCCCGAGCTGATCAAATCCTCTTTATACTTTGAACGATTCCCCGCGGTTGGCCCTCCCTTTGTGTGTTGTCCTGTCTGCTGATGCCGGTTTATTTGTCTGCCCTGCTTCACAGGAGCTGCTGGAGAGGTTCATGGAGGGGAACGTAAGCCTGGATGAGTTCTTGGACTCCTTCCAAAGCTCCAGGAAGACGTATCATATCCGCCGGGCTCAAGCGGAGAAGATGCAGGAGGTCGCTCAGGCCAAGCGGCAGCTGGGCAACACCAAGAGAGCGGAGGAGAGCAAAGTCCCTGAGGTGAAGAAGGACTCGGAGCAGCCTCAGGAGCCTCAGAGGCCCAACGGCTTCGTAGCACAGGGACCTCTTAGAGTGTTCCAGGTACGCTACGGCCTCACGCCAGCCATCCTCCTCCCTCATTACCCAGTTTCTCCCCCTGCCTCAGCTCCATGCTATCCAAGTAGTACCCCCCCACCTGAACCCCAACCGGGACAGACCCACATCCTCAGCCCCAGCACCCCACTTCCAGGACACGGCCAGCCGGTCGGCCTCAGGGTCATCGGACAGTTACCGGGCGGCTGGCCGGCTAACGGGCGGCCGGTCCGAGTGCAGCAGCTTTACAGGCCGAACCCTCAACAGCCTGAACCGCCATACCGATAAGCTCGAGGAGGAGGAGGGGGAGGATGAAAAGCCGGTTTGAGAGGTCTCCGAGACATGGAACCAAACAGTGGCTGTCACAATCATGTAAGCAAAGACTGATCCAGAGACAGGCAGCACTGCAGACGTCCGTTTCTGTTCTCCATCCATGACACACAAATGTAACCAGAGCAGAGATAGTGAGGCGGCAGATGACAGAGACAGGGAGGACCAGGGATGGGCTCCGATAGTTGGATTCGTTAAGCTCCGACGCTAACGAATCTCTTATCAAACCTTTTATCTCTCCTTATTCTTTTTCATCAGTAACGACCAAAACATATAGACGAATCCGGCGGCTGATTTATGTGTAGCAGCGCCGGCATTCCTGCGTGACAGAGTGGAACTGAACACATTTACACCGTGAGTGGAAGCAGAGATGTTCAGGTCTGACAGATGAAGGTAGGTAGTGAATGTGGAAGGTATTCAGTCTAAACCCAGCAGGAATTACTTACTAAATGTGATTTAAATCATCAAACTCCATGATTTCTTGCATTTTAATCAGAAGAAATGCGCCATTTAATAAAAATCTGAAACGTGATACTGTAAAAGTGGAATTTCAGCAAGGATACGTAGCACAGAGTTAGCAAGACATATGCGGGGTGGTTAGCAGAGTAGATTTCATGTGTCTTTTACTTTCCTTTTTTCCCTCCAAAGTGTTAGTTTGTTGTTGGAGCGGCTGATAACCGAAAAAGGCGTCTCGCCGTCTGTTAAAACGTAGCTAACCTTTATTTTAATGGCATTTGATGACCATATTTTCAACATATAACCGGTTCTAAAGGATCTCCTTGACAGATTTCTTGGCAAAGGTGCTTGTAAAAGATTTCATTATCTTTTACAAGTGAGGCGCCACCGCAGTAATGGCGACTTGTCTACTTCCGCCTACAACTCGGATCTGTCTATAGGTAGTAGCTTCTGTTGCTGTCGCTGGGTGACATCTGACATCACCAGCTGCAGATTAGATCAGCTGTAGCCAGTCTGTAGTTTTATACATTTCCGTGCTCAAATTAGGCTGCCATTTAAAAACTAGTGTTTCTGTTTTCTCAGCCAACAAAAGATGATTAAACATCACCAGTTATTTTAGCCTTTAATTACTTTCAGATATTAAGATTCAATAAGGGATTCAAAAGGATTCAGATTCGATAAGTGGATTCAACACCGCATTTGAATTCAATAAAATGCTATCGAACCCCATCCCCAGGGAGGACATGAACGTTTTTTCTGTTATTTTTAATTTTATTGTTGTTTTTTTATATATACTTTACACAGAGGGATGTGAAGCACAGGGTTGTGAAGCACATCTTCAACGCCGATTAAAAAAAGAAAAAAAGGATCTCATTGTTCATTCATACAACTTAGGACAGAGAGAGGCTTTGTGAGATGCCAAGAGTCATCGAAGTGAATGATGGCATCAATAAAGTGGTGTTTAATATAAACTCTCATTGTTTTTCATCCATCAAATAAGACATTCATTCATACTTGGAGACATTCCCAAGATCGTGAACGCTGATATTAGATCACTGCAGAGCAAAGTTTAAACACAAACAATCTGTGGAGCAGAGCAGGCGATATTTATTATTAATTCCCAGACTATAACCTGTCAATACTACTTGCGGTGTCATGTGTGTTGGCATCACAGATGATTACCCAAAGCCGTCTGCCTTCCTGTGCGATTTCATGAACAGTGTTTGAGCTCACCAGATTTATTTATTCATGTAAATCCTATTTTAAATGGCTGACTTCAAAGCTTGTTGTTTACCGTGCTAAATGAAGAGCTGCGCCTCCTTTCAAGGCAGCCACTGTTTTTATTTCTTTCCCCCCGAACTGAGATGCAGAGTGAGGGGAATTTAATCTCTATGAGAATGCCAGGGCTCTGCAAGCCCACAGTCAAATATAAGGAGGCTTTAGGAGGTTTCCTTCTCATTTCGCTTTCCTTTTTCTCGTTATCCATCCTTCAGCATTTAAAGGGGAAAGCTTTGGATTGTAGTTTTTGATGGTTCTGCTCTTGAAGAAACATTTTGCTCATTAATAGCTCATAAGTGCATGCTTACTACAGCTTGACAAAGTACATGAAAATGCCTTTTGCAGGCCAGTGCCCAGTTACATAAAGCATCTAAAGATTTACATTGTAAAGAAAGAGTTGTTCTAATTTAACTTGAGTCATTTCCTTAGAAAGTATTCTTAAAATGCATTTCAAGGCTCTGAGGATTTCTTTAAAGGGTGGTTCTGTTTTTTTTTTTTTTTACAATTTTTATGGAGTTTTGGCCATCGTTTCTATCCAATAACACTCAGCAAACTAAGTCCTGAGATCTGTGAATGCAGCTGCATCGCTAAATCCAAGTGGAAGTGTCAAAAGATGCTGGATTTCTGGGTAAAAATAATATCATCTGATATTGTTTCTTTAGCTCTACCTCTGTGCCCATGTCTTTGTATCTTTGGTCTCTTTTACTGATGATCTGGAACTAGGTAAATGTGGATAGCCTTTCATCCCTACAAGTAAAATATTATATTTTTACCCGAAGCACCAACTGCTAATCAATGGCTGAAGAGCCTGTCAAGTGGCCTGGCCATGAAAAAAGCTGATGTTTGCTATAAAAGGACACCACCAGAAATTCCAAAAAATATGGAGACGCGTCACACATTACCTGGAAACTAACTTACCAAACAAATCCTGTACTGTCCGATACAGAAATGCTGCTTTTATATGACAGAATGATGAATTAATGAAC
Source organism: Macquaria ambigua (assembly GCA_008360985.2). Lineage (NCBI taxonomy): Eukaryota > Metazoa > Chordata > Actinopteri > Centrarchiformes > Percichthyidae > Macquaria > Macquaria ambigua. The sequence continues at coordinate 118,597 of VMKM01000930.1, read as the reverse complement.
TTACAATGAATTAAATTTTTTATTTATTGTGGTTTTTTCTGGGATTTATGTATTTTCCTTGTTGTGTTTCTATTTATTTTTGGGAAAAAACTGAAAACCAATAAATATATTCCATAAGCAAAAAAGAAGTGAGACAGGACAAAGACACAGGAGCAGTCAGGCGATGAGACAGGTTGTAAAGGTTGTAGTCAAACTTATTTGGAAGAGAAAATGAAGGTGAACAGTTAAATTATTACTCAGACTCTCCCTTTATTGTTGGCCTGTTTCTGATCATCTGACTGTTTCTTGTCCTGTTGAACTCTTTTTTTTTTTTTTTTTAGCAATGTTGCCACATTCACAGATCTTACTTTGATGAGTACAGTGATGGCGAAAAGACCCAATTGATTATTTTAAGTCTGTTTTCTGCTGCACAAAATCCTTAATAATGAAACTGAAATGTGCCAAGGACATTAGTTTCTCCAGACTGGACGATACTTTTGGAGTTACTTTGCAATGTTTTTCGTTTTTCTTCTCTGTAGTCTAGATTTTTACCTGACCTTTTTATTTTATTATTTTTGTAGAATTGTTTTTATTTCATTTCATGCCTTCGACCACAGGAAGGACACCTCGCACACTGTTAACACAACAACAGAAAAAGGTTTGATTTGTAATTTGACAAATCACTCAATATTTTAACTTACCTCACAAATCTGTTTGAGTATTTCTTAAAGGAACAGTTCAACATTTTAGGAAATATGCTTATTCACTTTCTTGCTGAGAGTTAGATGAGAAGATCGATAGCACTCTCGTGTCTGTACGGTAAATATGAAGCTAGAACCAGGAGATAGTTAGCTTAGCTTAGCATAAAGACTGGAAACAGGGGAAAACAGCTAGCCTGGCTCTGTTCAAAGGTAACAAAATCCATCTATCAGCGCCTCTAAAGCTCAGTAATTAACATGTTATATCTTGTTTGTTTAATCCGTACTGAAACTGATGTGTAAAAACGACAAATTGTGGTAACTTCCTGGAGTCTCGTTGTCGCTGAGAGGTTGCCAGGCAGTCAGCAGAGGATACAGGAAGTTACTGTGCCCGGCCAAGCAATAGTCTGGCACATAATCTCCTGTAAAACCACAACGTGTCATTTTTACTCTTCAGTTTTTCTACAGATTAAACAAAAACAAGATATAAAGTGTTCATTTGTGAGTTTTAGAGGTGCTGGTAGGTGGATTCTTTTACCTTTGAACAGAGCCAGGCTAGCCGTTTTCCCCTGTTTCCAGTCTTTATGCTAAGCTAAGCTAACTGGCTGTTGGCTGCAGCTTCATATTTACTGTACAGACATGAGAGCGGTATCAATCTTCTCATATAACTATCAGCAATTAAGTGTATTTCCCAAAATGTCAAACTATTCCTTCAACCTCAACACTGAGGTAACTCAAGAAAAATAAGTAAAAATAGTAACTGGGCACTGGCTCCAACCAAACATGCAGTTCTGTCCACTCAGGGTCAAAAAATGCAGTGCCGCTTTTTAACCTGTAGCACAGATGGACCCAGGGGGACGGTGAATCCGGACCCATGGATCTCATGTTGCCTCCCCTTTTACAGGTGCATGCCACAGAGACTCAAACCATAACCACAATGACAGCAAATCACCTCCGACATTCCTTTGTTGCAGTGAGATTTGACCGAATGACGGTTGTAAAAGTTATTGCTCAAGTCCTGAGAGTGATGTTTTTGTAACAGTTCTGTCTGTTGTGGTCTAAAACAACTAAGAATCCACCCTCGACAAATTCATTTTATTCAGGCCACATGATTCATGGAAGATTGGACGCTTATGTGTTTGAAATATTCTCAAAATGTAAAGTGCTTGTTTCTGCGACTGTGGTTTTGTTTGTCCGGTCTATTATATTGTGTGTCTCTTTTCTATCAAGGATTTATCCCAGCAGCCTTCTTTTCAAGGGGGGGGAGAAAAAAAGAGCAGTCATGTAACAGAAATGAACATTGTTTTATAATTAAAATTGAAATAAAGTGTGGGCACTCGCTGAGCCAAACACCCTCAAACATTTCAGATGATTTGCGCTGCAGGAGTCCGTACCAGATGATTATGAGCTGATGTCAAAGCCGATCAGCGCTGCAGTGAGTGAAGATGAGCTAATAATATCCAAGTCAACTCATTTCCGTCCCTCCGTCTCTGCACGGAGCTACGTCAGCTCATGTGTTTAGCAGCAGCAGTACAGTATGTGTGACTGGACGCATGTGGCTGTCAAAACCCCTCAGAATAAAAACAGAGCTGAAGGAAGGAAATGTCAAGAAATACTGATCTCTGACCTGATTACACAGGGAGGAAAGAAACAACCCAGCAAGCCAATAAATAACAGCATGCTTCAACATGCCCCAGCCTTTGAATGCATTGCTGACTTTTGTTTTCATTTTGGTCATGTAATAAGTGGCTGGTATTCTCTGTTGAACCGTATTTTCAAATTGAAACTAAATTGCAGGGGCCTCGTGTATAAACTGTTTATGGATTTACAGCAAAAAACAAGAATAAAATGGTTGAATTCCTCACTCTAACTGATTTGCATGATAAAGAGCACGTCAGCTCCCACAATAAGTGACGGTGTGTGATTCAAATGCTTGTTATGCATACAGTAACTATCATTAGTTCATGTTAAGACCCCTGAGTCTTAGGGAAAACGCCCTTTGTATCAGGATGTCTAGAAACAGGAAATGTTAATATGTCTTGCTGTCTTCAGTTTGTATTTTTAAGTATGCAGAAAACATCAGCACTGTGATCTTGAAAACATTTTGTCACTTGAGTCTGTTCTAGTATCATAAAATCTCCAGAGGAGAGACTTTGTGCTGCACAACACATGGCCATAAAGTGCAGTGACGGCTACTTTCTGAGCCAAAATAATTGTGCTAAATTATCTAAAGACACGACTTTTATATTTTCCAGCCTCTTTAACCAAAAGGCCACAATGAAGCTTTGGAGTCACAGCGCCTCGTTACAGTTGTTTCAGTCTACTGATACACATGAAGCATACGCTGTAAGTTATCAACATTATATAACACAGAAACTTCTCTGTGGATTCAATCTGTCAACGACATCCAAACTAACGCTGAAATTCAAACATTTTGATATATATTTCAAGTACTGGAAGTAAATCCTTATTTATATGTTTTAGCACTATTCAAGCTGTGAGTTCGAAAAAGCTTCACAATAAGTTAAGTAGGTTACAAATACACAAGAGAAGTCACATATATCTCAGAGCTGAACAGAGGAACCAGCAGAAACACCCAAAAGATGAGTAAAATAAAATAAATAAGGGGTCCAGAGATGATTAACACAAGAATCAGAATCAGCTCTATTGCCAAGTAAGTTTTTACACACTAGGAACTTTATTTTGGTGCATAACAATAAACATAGTAAGAGGAAATAAAAAACAAGTACTGCAAAAGTCAAGAATCATAAATAGAAAAATTTACATTAAAAAATGAAAAGAGCTGTACAGTGTTTGAAACAAAGAGGAAGGAATGTGAAAAAGAGGGAAGCACCTTATTTCTGCTATGAAAAGTTATGTTTTTAGGACTTTAGTCTTTACTAAGGAATTTTCTGAAATTAGTTTTCTTAAAGTTGCTCTAATCAGTAGAGATGTCCCAAGCCATTCCTAGGAATCGGTATCGATCCTGGCATATTGTAATGGATCAGTATCGGCTAAAGTAAAGCCGATCAAACTCTGTTGTGTTTTGTCCACCACAGCCTGCTAGCTGCCTGCAAAGCTGCTCTCCTTTACATTTGGCTGCATATACGCGACTGAACATTGCTTTATTTTAAGGGGTCACAAGCCAAAACAGTTGGGACCCACTGACAGAGAGGAAGAAATCAGATGCATTACTAGTAAATCTGCCCATTAATTCCTTTTTAGTGAAGGCAAACTATAAACGTAAAGCTAGAGACTCGATGTTGCATTAGTTCAGGTTTACTGAGGCAATAAGTGTTTGATAGGGGAAAGAATAAAAGCACTTATCTTAATGCCAGCAGGTGTGTGACTGGAAGGTCACTGGTTTATATCACTGGTCCAGCTGGGAGAGAAATTCATGACCATTAACAAGTCCCTCCATTGACTGTCAGTGAGGTGACCCTCAGCATGGAAACCTCATCTGTCTTCTAAAGTGGGTGAAAACCAATAAAAATGTCATTTTGGGGGGAAAACATTATGACTGATTGATAATTCAAGAATATAATGTGTTAAAGTAAAGTACATACAGCCGTGGGCCGTTCTTACGGGACATTTTGAAACCGGTCTTTATGAAGCAGCTGAGGAAATATCATGCTAAAATATTTATATATAGTACATTAGGCCATACTCAGCTTCTCTCTGTGTGGTTGAGAAGCTACTTCACCGTAAATGGGATGAACATCTTCGCTGGCAGACGAACAGCTGCTCGACTGAGACGCTGTCTCAACATCTGGTTTACTGAAACACGAGCAACAACTGCTTGTCTGTTTGCTGAATCTACTCAGTGGAGACATAATTTCAAGAACAGGAGTTTAAAAGGGTTGTGCAACGTTTTCTTCACTCTGTCATGAGAAAGCTTTCACAGAAATCAAAATGTCACAATCTCTTCACCACAGTTGTTAAATCTGGGATTTAGCACAGAAACCACCAAATCAAAACCAGCGATCACTCCCTTGAATCCTGCATCACATTGGTTATCTTCGCCTTTAAAGCTACATTCATCAATATGTTTTAATCAGCAGCTGTTGGATGGATTGCCATGAAATTCATAATTCCCAGAGGATGAATGATGATCCCCTGACTTTTCCTCAAGCGCCAGCATGAGGTTGATATTTTGGTTTTCTGTATACTATTGTCTAAAAACAATAGTAGATAAAATGCTAAATACTACTAATGTCTAACTACTCAATGGATTGCCATGAAATTTGGTTCAGACATTCATGTTCCCCTCAGGATGAATTGTAATAACTTTAATGATCCCTTAACTTTTCGTCCAGCGCCGTCATCAGGTCAAAATTTTTAATTTGTCCACTACTTTGGTTTATGACCAAATACTTCCAAACTAATGACGTTCACATCAGCCTCAACTGTACACATTAAAAGATGGAGAACACGGTAAAATTTATACCTGCTAAACATCAACATGTTAACAGTGTCGCATGTTAGCATGCTGACATTAGCATTTAGCTTACAGTAGCACTGTGCCTAAGTACAGTCTCACAGAGCAGCTAGCATGGCTGTAGACACTTAGTCTTGTAAATATTAACATTCAATCATATGACAACATGTAATTATCACCTAATTCTGCAGCTCTACAGAACTCTGCAGCCTTTGTTAGCTCATTATTTGCTTTTACATCAAATTGACTGTATTGTTACCGCTCTCATTAGGCCTAACCTTGTTTCAGCAGCAGGCAGCTCTTTTCAGCAAATAACACTGATTAACACTGTTAAACCCACAGAATGGCAGTTAGCGGCAGTTAGCGGCTAGCTAATGAACAAAGTCGAACATTTCTTAAGAGCCAGATATCTGCAGACCAAACCAGACCTAAAAGGAGAGTGACTATTGGACTTACATCTGTTAAATGAATGCTTATGTTGCTCTGTGTCTGCTGAATGTGCAAACACGTTAGCCATAACTTGAAAGGGCGATAATGTTAGCATGCTGCACATTACGTTTACTGATAGGTCGTGTCAGAGCAGGTGTGGAACTGAAAACGTGTAGCAGCTGTAATGCCACATCGTGTGTGAGCTTCAATAACATGCAGTCAAATCTGGCAGTTTTGAGTAGGAGATTTATAAAATTGTACATAAGCAGAGTCATAAATGCTGTTTTAAACAGGCAACTTCAGTTTTATTGGGAACTGAAGCTGGAGCATGCGTGTGTGTGTGTGTGTGTGTGTGTGTAGGGAAAATGAGCGCAGCAGTAATTACACACTAGAAATTAGGTCTTAAATGAAAGGTAGCTCCATTAGCTCCACTACTTAATTAATCATTTAATAGTTAATTAAAAGGCAGCACAGTTGCTCAGTTGTTAGCCTTGTTACCTCACAGCAAGCAGGCCAGAGCAGTGTGAGTGCAATTCGCTTTTTCTCCCCATTCTCCACCAATCAGGTGATTTAGAGATTATAAATTACCAGATACAGTACGTGTGACTATAAATCAGAAGATGGGCTTTCCTGCTCACTGCTTAGAAAGCTAACATATAATTGAACCTTCCAAGTTAGGAGCTTGACCGTGTTTTCACAAATCTCAGTTCATAATGTGACGCTAATGAACATGGCTGCCCACACTGTCAACGGGGAACAAAATTAACTTCTACATTTGGTCAGCATGCTTTTAAATAAATTTACATACCAATGAAGTAACATTAATTGTTTGAATCTCTATCAATCTACAGGCTAAATAATACAAATAAAAAGCTAGGGCTGCAACTAATGTTTATTTTCATTATCAACAAAATCCGTTGAGTATTTTTTTAAATGAATTGATTATTCTAGAAATTGCGCCCATCACAGTTTTCTAGAGCTATAACTGATGTCTTGAAATTGCTTGTGTTGTCTGACCAAAACCCTAAAACCCAAAGATATTCGATTTACAATAATATAAAACAAAGAAAAGCAGCAAATCCTCACATTTGAGAAGTTTAAAACGTAGAATATTTGACATTTTCAGCCTCGCTAGTGGAGTGGATCTAGGGAATGTGGATCGGTCGGTCGGTCCACCACTTTGGTCCAGACTGAAATATCTCAACAACTATTGGATGGATTGCCGTGAAATTTTCTACAAACTTTCGTGATCCCCAGAGAATGAATCCTAAAGACTTTGGTGATCCCCTGACTTTTCCTCTAGTGCCACCTTGAGGTTAACATTTGTGGTTTAGAGTGAAATTTCTCGGCAACTATACAAACATTACACCTGCTAAACATCAGCATGTTAGCATAGTCATTGTGAGCCAGTTGGCATGCTGATGTTTAGCATTTAGCTCATAGCACCAGCCTTACAGAGCTGCCAGCGTGGCTGTAGAGGCTTTGTCTTGCTGCTTGAATTTTCTGTCGATCGTTTCAGCATTTAAAAAACAACATTTGATTACTAGAAATTCAGTCCTCTTACTTTGGCTAATGCTAGTAGCCTTCTGTCAGTCAACATTGTGTAGGTGTTAGCATAGCGCTTTGGTGTCTAATATGCTCTCTTCCCTTATCAGGTGCTGTCCAATGGGACATTACCCCAAAAGCGTGGTGTTTTCCTTTAATGATCTCGGTCATGAATGAGCTGTAAGCAGTTTCTTTTATCAAGCGTGTCCAGTGGTTTAAATCCCAGATCATCTGCAAAGTGGGATATCCATACTGCAGGGCATGAACACTGTTTATCTATGAGGCCTCTGATGTGTTAAACATGATTGATTTGAAGAACGTGTAAGAAAAAAAGTTCTGCAGTCGGTGCATTTTCTCTGACCCTAATTAATCATTTTAGGCAGTTAAATGAAGGCTGCTGGGAAAGTTCTTATGCATGCTCAGCTTTACATAAGCAATCTACTAATACGATCATGTTGACATATTATTGAAGAAGACTTTCAGTGGGATAACGTCTCTTCTTGCTACAGTGTGTTTCCTCCCAACACTCAAACATTCAAGTGACCTTAAACAACATGTTCACATGTGAAATGATTTCAATTTGCTTCCCATATGGATCCAGGAGTTGTCAATAAAATACATTTGCCACTCTGAATTTGAATTTGTCCTGTTTGTCTTGAGCTTGAGTCAAGGAGTTTGATCCGTTTTTAGACGTGATCATTGTAATTCTTACTGCCGTAGTTTCATAAAATACACAGTCACAAAAACACTTAAAATATTTAATTAGTAAGTTACGATAAAGGCCAAGTTAAGAACAGCGTGCAAACTATTTGCCATAGAGAATATCTCAGTACTATGATGGAATAATTGGGCCACTGTTACATAAAGAAAATCTGAAATTATAAGAATAAAGTTTTAATATTTTGAGGAAAAAGTCAGGATGTTGCAAGAAAAAAAAGTCATAATATTGCAAGAGTAAAGTCAGTTTTATTGCGAGAGATGGATGGAGATTACATGTTTAACTGAAATGTCACTTTCCTATAACCGGTATTCAGTCTACAGTATACTTTACTTCACTATAATACATACATACTATTCGACATCTTATATCTTTTTTTCTTGCATAATTAAAATTAGTCAAACAGCGGCCGTATAACTCTGTTCTACAGAACTAAATATTCCCTCAATGTAAAATGAAATGTGTTCTGTGAAGCTGCCCAGCAGATAAAGTATATGAAGTAATTATAATTAGCTCCATCTTTACAAGCTTCAGCATTAAAGTGATTTACACATGAATGCATCACTAATTATAATCCACTACATTATTCTGAAATAGGTCATTCTGCAGCTATGATGACATGCCAGTACTTTTACGTGTAACAGAGTATTTGTGCACTGTGGTATTGCTACTTTTACTGAAGTATAAGATGCGAGTACTTCCTCCGTCTCTGTATATTTGCCCTCCATCACATGGGGGATGAAGTGTGCATGTTATCAGTGAACCAGCCCTCGGCTCTATCAGATTAACATACACTTCTGTATCTTCCACTCAGCCCTCTCATCTCCGTCTGGCTTTTTATTTTTTTCTTCCTTCTTCTTCTTCTTCTTCTTCTCAGCTGCTTCAGACTCACTGTGCCGATCCCTCTCAACAGTTTTCTTTTCATTGTTATGCAGATGAAGCCCAGTTAACTCGCCTCTGTAAATCCAAATGGGATGAAAGCCATTTCAGAGGAATCTGCATCATGTTGGAGCCAGTCTTAAACGAGACAACCTGACTCCCTGCTAGAGACACACTGCTGCCATAACAAGGTCCATCACTCCCAACATGAAGCAGTAGGTATCAGGTGTTGTTTTGTTAACTGCAGGGCATCTGGGGGAAAAGTGTGAACATCAAAAGTTTGCAGTTTGTTGCTGAACCTTTTCAGACTCGCTGAGTATATGAAAGAGAGTCTGTTGGCAGAACTGGGACAGTTAGGAAGGGGGGGGGGGGACACTTTTATTGCAGCATTAATTGTTTATAATAATATGTTCATGCTAATCATAGCAGCTCTTTGATGCTCTCCAGTGGTCAGGTCAGCTGACAGTTTTCTTTCCGTATACTGCCTTTATGTAACAGTGGAGAGAGACAGAGATTATTGATAAAGAAACTAAAGCCGATGAGTCCTGACTGCATCTTATACTTTTATTCTCTTTAATACTGAGTACTGAAAATAATAACCAGCAAGGGGAGGAAGAAGTATTCAGATATTTTACCCAAGTAGAAGTAGAAATATAACAATGTTAAAATACTCCATTACAACAAATACATTCAAGAAAAGATACAATTTTGAAATACAACTTTTTTATTTTATTTTTTTTAATATTAAGGAAAACAAAACAAATAAAAAGCTTCTGTTGGTTTTAAATATGTGTTTCCATACTCCTACTTCAGGTCCATCATAATCAATAGCAGGAATTAAATATTTGGTAATCAAGGCACATCAATGAACTCTAACTCCGGGAAGTGTTTAGATGCGTCTACTTGTAGTTTGTCATATACTTTCTTACACAGTGCACTGTTCGTTTAAACAGGACTTTCAGATATGTAATCCACCCACAGATCTTGAGCATCAGTGCTTTTATTTTAAAGACCTTAGAAATTAACAAATTCATTTTTATGGTCCTGCGACTGGACACCAGCACACCTGACTGACAGGTGGTTCTGACCCGGTGAAATAAAGAAAGTGACTTGCTTGTAAACAGCTGCTAATGTTCTGATGAATCCTTTATCGTAACATTAGTGTTAGCAGTGGCTGATGTATAGCTACTAACAATGTATGCAGTGTGTTTGCATTTAAGATGCTTGTTTAACCCGACCTTTGCCCCTCTTAGTTCATCTCTGGCTTAACAGTGAGAACAACAAAGTCTCTGTTTGAGCCGGAAAACAGAAACGTAAACATGTTTGAATGTTGCATTGCTGCATCAGCACTTTTCTGCACGTGTAATGATCAGTGGTGGAAGAAGTATTCAGACCACACTGTGAAAATAATCCACTACAAGTAAAAGTCCTGCATTCAAAGTACGTAAAAGTATGTAAGTATTATCAGCAAAGTCTACTTAAAGTATCAAAAGTAAAATTACTCATCAAGCTGATGTTTCCGGATTAATATTCCTGCTGCATTAACATGTATGTTGCATTTTACTGCTGTAGTTGTTTAAGGTTGAGCTTGTTTTAACCACTTTATATACTGTTGGGAAGTTTAATCTACAGCAATGCATCATAAAAATAAAAAAATTAAAGTAACATTTTGAATGCATGACTTTTACTTGTAACAGAGTATTTCTACACTGTGGTATTTCTACTTTTACTTAAGTAAAAGATCTGAGAACTTCAATTTCCCTGCACGGGATCAGTAAAGTTTATCTTATCTGATCTTATTTTATCTTATTTTGTATAAAACCTTACTCTGTAAAATAACAAATATATGTACTGAAATAAAAAGTATAATATTTCCCTCTGAAATGTAGTGGAGTAGCAATAGAAAGTAGCATAAAGTGGAAATACTCTACTCAAGTAAAGCACCTCATATTTGTACGTACGGCACAGTAAATATTCCACCGCTGTTAATAGTTAAAATAATCATAGTTATGATAACATATTCAATGTAGAGAAAACCAACAAGACATGAAGAATGAACAATAAGTCGATGAATTGTGAAAAAAAAGTTTTTATTCCAACTAAAGAAGTTATTTTCCCTGAGAACAAGTTTCAGTGTTACACAGTATGATCTACAAACTGTAGACTGGTCACAATTAAAATCATCACGTCTAGAAGCACATTTTCATAATTATCAAGGCAAACAAGATCTGTCAACATGACAAAAAAACAGCATACAGTTAGTGGTTTAGTAGCAATAATGAGAAAACTCAGTCAGGCCTGTCCTACTTTTTTTATTTCCTTCCCCCGGTCTTCATAGCACACAGTTTTTCATTATAACAAGCTCAGGCCCTAATCTCCTCAAGAAGTACCCACTGTGCCATCCAGTATTTTACCCCTTTCATTTTCCATGCGTCAAAACTTCAATCCCTCTTTCTCCCTCTTCCACACATTAACCTAGATAAAGTCGCAAGTCCCAAAAGGTGCTTTGATTGTAATGAGCTGCTGAGCGCTCACGTCTGAATTTTTATCCACACTTTAAATGTTTCTGCTGTTCAGGGCAAAAGAGTCGACGATTAATTCAAATGTTCACTGGAGGAAGCAGCATGGCCAAATATTTCTTCACAGATTCACTCCTCTTCAGTCTGACTAACAGTGAAACTTTGCTCAAAAGGAACAAACCACATCCTGATTCGCTATGCTTCATAGTTCACACTTCGTCAGTTCTTTTCCGAGCTGCTCACATTTTAGTGACCACAGAGTCATGAATGTCAATCACCTGGAACCCCAGGTTGTTGATCCCCAACTTCTGCTGGTTATTGTGCTTTTCTTTGCTGTGGCTGTTGTGTTTTCTCTGGTCTGCGTCTGTCTCGAAGCAGTGGACGCAGTGTGGTGTGGTGACCTGAACGATTTTGGAAAAGTTTGAGAAATCCACGCGGTACTTTCCCGTCTTGGTGCGGGAGATGATGGGCAGGAAACTGTATCCCCACTGAATCTCCTGTGGGATGTAGGAGGTTCGGACCTGACAGGAGGAGCTGGTGGACTCGGCCGTACCGTCCAAAAAGACCACCAACTCAAAGTCCTGCTGGGGGAGAGAGTCAGCTGACAGCTCGTAGAATGGGCTCGATGGGTTAATCACGTGGTAGAGGGTCAGAGGGCAAACAAAAAACAAGTTATCCTTGCCAGCGTCCACTATAAAGTCAATGTCCACCTGGTCCAGAATGATGGTCTCTCCATCTGGTGTGGTTGTTGTCCTAAGCAGCTTGCCATAGATCTGGCTGCCGATTAATAAGGTCTTTCGGAGGTTTGCCACTCTGATCAGGAGACACAGACTTCCTTTCTTCAAGCAGACGACAGCTGTGTCGCTGAAGGTGACCGTCTTTGCCCTTTTTTTGGGTAAGGAGATCTTTGCCAAGACGATGCCACACATGAAACAATTGATGAAGACGCCAATTAGAGACTGGATGATAATTAGAGCCACAGTGCCAGCACAGTGCCCTGTCAGCGCCCTGCCACCGTACCCAATGGTGGTCTGGGTCTCCAAGGAGTAGAGGAACGCCGTTGTGAGGCCGTTAACATTGTCTATACACTGGACATGTCCAACTGTGCGGTTCTGTCCCGTCAGATCCCCGTTGCTCTTTGCGATCCAGTACCACAGCAGGCTGAAAATGAACCAGCTGCCTGTGAACGAAGCCACAAACAGGAGGAGAACAAAGCGCCAGCGGATCTCCACAAAGGTGGTCCAGAAGTCCACCAGGTACGCAAAGTGGTTTCCGTATTCAATGTTGCCGAACTCAATGTTGCAGCGCCCGTCTTTGGTGACCAGGCGAGTTTTGCGGCTTCGCTGTCCAGCTGGCTGGATGTGACCCTGAAGCAGCTGGAACATCCTGGAGCTGGAGAGAGCAAACGCAAGATTAGTACAAAAGCTGCAACTGTGTGTTTCAGAGCAGGAACTCACCTCATACCAGTCGAGTCAAGTCAGTTTTCCCCAAAATTACTTAAAAAGGGCTTCACAATCTGTTCAGCAAGCAGCCCCACTATCCTTAAACCTAAGTTAGATTTTGGGAAAAAAAATCTCAGGAAGAACAACAGAACAGCTAGTTCAGATGAGTTAAAAACATGTTGAATATTATATCATATTTTATTATTCAATTAAATTCACTTTAATGATCACACAGCTAAGTGGGACAATTTTGTTTACTGTGTCTGTTTCCCTGACTCCCTGTGTTTCCACTTCCTGTAAAGGATAAGCCGTGATATTCTGCATGAAAAGACCAAAATCAACAATGAATTCATCCACTAACAAGTATTATCTGGGTATCCAAAGTTCCCTCATTGCCAGGAACACACAGAGCAGAGCACCAAATGTGTATTAATCCACTGCTGAAAATAGTCCCCCACAAATGCACAATTTACTCCTGTTTAAATAACGTATTCTAAAAACTACAGTGGCCACCTCTTTTAGTAAATTACTGAGCCTTTTTTAAAAATGAACCTATATATTTGAGACCTGTTTTTAAAGATTTACAACGTCATGCGCTAAGAGCCACAGACGGGAGGAACTTACACATTGTTGGTTTTGTTTTTTTCATGGGATTTGTTGACAATAAGGAAAATGTAGAATATCTTATCACTTAATCTGAACCCAACCATAGCCCTAGCCAGTTATCTGTGCTACATACATGCCTAACCACTACCTAACCTCAGTCTTAACCCCAACCAGCCACAGAGGTCAGCGCTGTAGAACAAAACCAGTACAGTATGGTGGAACTGGATCGTGCAATTCAGCGCTACAGTGTTTGTGATAGACTTGTTTTCAGGCAAATGGATGATAAAGTGATTGATGGGTGGCATGACTTCAAAAGTAGCCATTTCACAAATAAGAGCACGTGTCAGTCAGAGCCTGCAAATAAACAGGCAGTGAGTTAATGACTTTTAATTTACCTTATTCATCATTAGAGTAGACTTATGTCAGTTTAGTTCAGACCTACAGCGGGATAGTGCAAGTCCTTTAAAGGCACAAACACTGCATTATTCATGTATTTTAGTGGTGGTTATTTTACCTGTTTGTACTGTGCAGTATGCACCACGTGGTCCACTCTGAGCCTCACGTAACAGATTAGACCTGAGATTCAAGAAACTTGTTTGTTTTTAAAAGTTGGTACTAAAACTCAAAATAAAAAAGGGTATCACACATTAACAACCTATTTCATATCTTTGTTAACTCTGTGTCAACTGTCTGTTTGTGATCACACAAAAGTATTATTAACTCGCCAATGAGCCTCATTATGTACATATTTAATCTTTTTTTTTGTCATTTTGGTGCTGGACAAACTAGGAAAACTGCTTATGCTATTGCTGTTTCAAGTTATTAAGCCTTAATAAGAGTTTAAAGAAGTACTGTTATTGGATTCCTTTATTTCTTTGTATTTCTTTGTACTGTTGGCATGTATATTCTGCTACAGACCACAGTGGGAAAACTAGAGAATGCAACATATTTACAATTAAAAAATGTCGAATAAACTTTCCTCTGAGCAGCGGTAAAAACAATACTGTGCGTATTAGATATTAGACTCATCTGCACTGTTAAAGAGATGAATAGCACTTGAAAGATGTCTCAAAACTTTAGACACATTTAAGCACCAAAACACACTCAAAGTCTAATAAGTGAATCATTCATCCGACCTCAGTTCTGTAAAAAGAAAGTTCTGTTTCGACATACCTGCTCAGTGAGACCATGGGCCCAGAGTGCTCACTGGATCTCCGCTGGAACTTCAGACTCCTTTCTTTTAGCAAGTGGCCATTGGAAAGATTTTAATCCACAGTGAAATTTTCTAATCCCAGCCACATGCCACCATGTACACTGGCTTCATACAGACAGAGGAGCCAGCCAGAGAGCTCCCTGTGGGCGTCACAGTTCTCTTTGACCGGCAGGGCGACTCCCTCCATCACTCCACCAGAAAGTCTAATGACACAAACAGCACTGGATTCATGATGGCTGAAGTTCTTGTCGGTGTAAATTCTTACCAACATGAGGAGGGGAATATCCTGGAAAAGCCCTCAGTGCTTTTGTGTGGCAGAAGCTGCATCTATTGAAGGGGCCAACGTGGCCGGTGCTGCACCCATGCTGTTTTTGTTTTCAGCCCTGAGAACATTTGGGATTTGCATCGGGCCTCACAAAGAAATCCCTCAATTGCATTTCTACTGGTCCCCCTCCTCCCCTCTTTCGAACCTGCAAGGCTGCCTCACATTTGCATCCAAATGAAGAGCTGCGGGGACAAAATGTCTTTGCCATAATCTTCTGGCTGTAGAAGGACCATTTTCATATTTGTGGAGCATATTTCCATGATCTGTTATGACACAAGAGAGGTCTTGAATTGATAAAATGCCGCTCAGTGATGGATACAGATGCCATTAGCTGCAGGCAAATGAAGGGAACAGGAGAAGGCTGCATTGATTGTATTGATTCAACTGTAGAGACCCTGCAAGCACAGTCAGTGGTCTTTAGTCAGGTGTGCAGGTGCATCTGTAAATACACGAGTTTAAAGCACTAGCAAAATAACAGCCAGTACAGAGCTGCACATAAACATACTGCAGACGCATTAAAGGAAAAGTTCAACATTCTGGGGAATACGCTTATTCGCTCTCTTGCCGAGAGTTGGAAATGCATATCTGTACGCTCAATGTGAAGCTACCGCTAGCACACGGCTAACTTAGCTTAGCAGCATTGTAGTTAAAGGAATAGTTTGACATTTTGGGAAACACACATATTCGCTCTCTTGCTGAGAGTTAGATGACAAAATCTAATCAAATCCACTCTCATGCCTGTACTCTAAATATGAAGCTGGAGCAGCCAGTTAGCTTAGCTTAGCACAAACACTGGAAACAGGGGGAAACAGAGGGAAACATAGGTCACAAAATCTGCCTAACAGCACCTCTAAAAATCACTAACTTGTTATATCTGTGTAATTTGTACAACCTAAACAATTGATGATGAACTCTGACAAAAACCTGCTGTTTCTTTGTCACCAGTTTCTGTGCAAAACTATCTTAGCAAAATCAAGTTGCTCTGATTTCACCATAAACTCCAGAACGGACAAGTAAAACTTGTGGTGCGGTTTTTCCAATGACTGTGCTCTGCATGTTTCACTCTTACATTTTTGTTTTGTTGTGGTTGTGTTGCAATTTGCTGCAGGAAGTTAACGTGGAGGATATGGAGGTGGCTGGTTTCACTATGCCTGATCTGTGGAGGGGAGGGCTTCAGAAACCCCTCTTCAGTTGAAAGAGAAAACCACAATACAGTTTGTATCATCGAGCTTGGCAACTCATGCAAAAAGGTGTGCAATCGAACAGAATCTTAAATAAACATTATGTTATTCACTTAAGTACAGTTTTGAGTACTTGAGTATTTCCATTTTATGCTACTTTACACTTCTTCTCCGACACACTTCAGTGGGAAAAATTGTAGTTTTTACTCTGCTACATTTATTTGACAGCTGTTACTTTTCATATTAAGATACGATAATCTTAAAAAATACAACACATTGATAAAGATTAAACCAATGGTTTCCGACCTTTTTGTACAAAAAAGCGGTGTCTCGTTGGGGCCCCTTGTCATGTTTCAAGTGTCTGAGTTGTTAGCAGTTCAACCCAAAGAGACATTTCATCTCTAAACTTCTCAGATTGTTTCATTTCAATGATTGTTCGACGGCCAAAGAGGTAAAATTATCCAACGTTACAAACAAATATTATCAAAAAGTCCAAAGAATGAACACAAATCCCTCCCTCAGATTTATCCTATGGCCCTTTGGAGGGGCCCGACCCCTACGTTGGGAACCACTGGACTAAACTACCTTACTGTATATAAAGTTAAAAGTAGCTCCAGCTACAACTGCAAAATTCTGCTGACACGTTGATGCCTCAGTATTAACGGAAAAGTTTGACATTTTGGGTTCGTTACTGGTCCCCGAAATGAGAGAACTAGTCCGCCACATAAACCCTCTGAAGTATATTTTGCTGACGGTACTTCTTTACTTTTACGTAAGTTGGGTTTCAAATGCAGGACTTTTACTTGTAATATTTATATTTTATTTTTACATTGTTGTTGAAAAACGTAGCCGGGAAACTGACCCTTCCACGTTTTCTCAAAGCCTTACTGGAAATATATTCCAATGTGCAGTATTCTCCTCTGTGACGACCGATCTTAGACATGTCATTCAGGGTGTTACAGAAAGACGTGACTCTCTAAAAAAAATTACAAAGAAATTAGCAATTCATGTTGATGCTGAGAGCAGCAGAAAGTTTGGTGTACACGAGACAAATAAATATGTGAGCTTTATTAACTAAGCTTGTCAAAGGTAATATTGGGTAAACGTTGTAAATAACCTCATAGCTAAAAGCACAATTTAATATGCATGCACCTCATTAATCCTGCACTGTAAAAAGCATTAATATTATAAGGGTATCAGGGTTTTGAATTAGGCGCTTTTATTTCTCATGCTCTACAACAGCGTCATATTTCCCCCTCTCTTGGCTTAGAGTAGGACTAATGCTCTTTCACTTGCTATGTGACATTTTCATATTCCAATTTAAAAGAAAGGTTTTTAAATAGATTTAGAATAAACAAATGTATTCTTGTAATTTCTTTAATCCAGGCCCTGATCTGACCTCTCTTCTTGTCTTCTTCTTCTAGCTTTGACTTCCAAATTACAGTTTGCCCTAAATGTGTCAAGTGGGGATGATGCTGCATGATGGTTGCTTCTTATACAGTATATAAAAAACTAATCACCCACAGAAATCGCTCCATCTGGTGCACAGTTCCTATACAACGGCCTGAAATACCTGTGATGTGCATTTCTCCATCTGCAGCAGCAAAGAAAAGCTGCAAGGATTTGAATCATATAAGCAAATGAATACCTAACTGTAAAACATAATGTTGAGATTTAAATACCACTGAATTTACAGCACTCAAATATTTTACTTTGAAAACCATCTGTCTGAATTTATATGCTTTAACTTCCCCTCTTTGAACGCCTCCCCTCCCCTCCTCTGTTATCTGTTGGTGATTAAATATTGTTTTAAAGCGTAGGCTGTATTTGAAACTCTTTATTATTTTGACATGGGGTGCAACATTTCCAGAAGGCCAGTGGTGGAAAGTAACTAAGTACATTTACAGTACAGTTTTGAGGTACTTTATACTTCTACTCTGCTACATCTCAGAGATAAGTATTGTATTTTACATATATATTAAACCTTTTTCTTACATAAAACAGTGTCTAGTTGTGGCTTCTTGTCACATTTCAGGAGTAGCAGTTCCACCAAAGAGACAGATATTTTCATTTAAATAGTTGTTCGAGAGAACGAGTACTTTTACTTTTGATACGTTAATTCCATTTTACTGATAATTCTTGTGTAATTTTACTTACGTAGGAATTTGAATGCAACACTTTTACTCGTGCTGGAGTATTTTCACGCTGTTGTATTAGTACTTTTATTTAAGTAAAGGATCTGAATGCTTCTTCACCCACACGGGAAAATCATATTGAGGGAAACCAGGTCCTGTTCTTGTTTCTGCTGCTGTCAGCTACAATTAAAAATCAAATAATCCAGTTTTATTTTCATTGTGTAAATATAAACCAATGTTTGTTTTCGTGTTTCTGTGTTCTGTTGGTAGAACGAACACTGTTAGTACGTACACGACCATCATTTCAACTTGTGCAATAAATAAAAAGAAAAAAGAAAAGTTTTTTTGTTTTCACAAATTCTGACAAAGTCAGATAGAAAATCAAAGTGTCCATTATTTAGAAAACTATCTTCAAGATAGTCCAACACAATTAGTCAATTTTGGATCTAAAAAAAAAAAAAATCAGGTTGTGAAATTTGTGAAATTCAAGATGAAAACGTCGAACATTCGGGCTTTGAGGATAATCGATTGAGCCTGAATGGAATCGATCAGATATCTGTCGAATTAGGTCACGTTCTGTCAGTCACTTGAATTTTCTAAATCTGATGAAATTTCAAAACCACCTAAACTCTGAAAGATGGTTTTCAACGTAAAATATTTCCATGCTACAAATTCAGTGGTTTTTACATGTGCAGTAGTTTTCAATAGTTTAAAATTAAGTATTCAGTTGCTTATAAAATTCATGTTTCAGTGTTTTTGTTGTATTACTGTAGCTCTGTGCAATTACAATAAACTGAATCTGATCTCTGATCTGTAAGAGCAGTATGCAAAAACACAACTCAAGCCCACTTTTCTACAAAAATGTTGATTATGGATATAAAATTTAATTGCATTGATGAATATGAAAGAGAAATTATCGATCTATATTGATTCAAGAGTGAATCCGAAAAAGAGTGTGTCATGATACAACAATGAAAACATAATTAAAAAGTACCAGAATATAACAAGAACAAATTCAAATGTAAAAAGGATCCAGTGTGACTCTACAACATTATACTGCACTGTTGTTTTTCACACGAGACACACACACACACACAGCTGTGTTGCACAACGACACCACACTCCCAGGTTCAATGGAAATCTGAAAAACAGAAGTCAGGATTTTGGCATTATTACAGTTTATACTGTATCAGCGGTGTGTCAACACACTGGCTCACCTCCTTCCCTCACTCCTTCCCTCCCTCCTTCCCTCCCTCCCTCTCTCCACTCATCCATACATACATGTGTGTCAACTTATTTCCCTTCAGAAATAAAGACGCAGTTTCCTCTTACTGGTTTCTTCAGAAAAGCATCTTCCACCACTTCAAGTCCAAGTACACATCGTTCACACGAGCTGTAAAGCTAATTCCGCCCTCCAAGTACAACGAAAAGGTCCCGGGGTCTTCAATTCAGTATGGTCACATATTGATGAGACGTGCTGATTGATGACAGAAATGTTACCTGCATCCTATCACCCTTGAAAAACCAGTGTTGCTAAAACCTTCATCCTGAGAGAAGTTCTACAAGCTACGCGCTTTATTACAGCTTGGGTCTTATTTTTATAGTTTTGACCATCATTTCTATCTGTTATGATAACATGGTACTCACTAAAGTTATGTCTGAGATCTGGGAACATGGTGGCGTCAGTAAAAAGAAGTCAGGGCATTTGGAGTGGAAGTGAGCGCACTCAAGATGTGAGTAATACGTCCTTGTAATCCAGGAAAACTGTCTGTAAACTGTGATGGATGTTTACAACGAACAGCTTGGGTAATAATTTTTTTGCCTTCGTTTTCTCTTCCAAATAAGTTTGTCTAACCTGTTTTCTTTTTCTTTTAAAACACGTCAGATCGTCCAACAGGTCCTCCAAATGAAACGACAGAATACACTGATTGTAAGTGCCCTCCCAAAACGACACAAATGAGCATTTTCTGATCCGACGCCTCCATCAACAGGACATCGTTTGGAAAAATAAATCAGTTTTCTGACTATGGTTAAGGTTTGGTTGGGTTTAGGGAACGATCGTGGTCACAGTTAAAAGAAACAGCGTTGACTGTCGGCAGTGGTGGAAAGTAACTAAATACATTTACTCAATTACTGTAAGTACAATTTTGAGGTACTTGTAGTATTTCCATTTTATGCTACTTTTTACTCCACTACATTTATTTGATACCTTTAGTTACTAGTTACTTTTTACAATATTTCAGATTAATACAAAATATAACTAATATTCAACAACAATCAACTAATAAATGATGATGTACTATTATAGATTAAGCTGCCCGGCAGTATATCAAGTAGTTAAAATAAGCTCCACTTTTACCTGCTACAACATTAATGCGTCACTAATTATCGTTCAATAATATGATATTTATTATTCTGAAATGGGACATTCTGCATAATGAGTCCTTCTACTTTTGCTACTAAAAGTAATTCTTATACTACTATTTTTGTACGTTTACTTAAGTAAGATTTTGAATGCAGGACTTTCACTTGTAACAGAGTATTTCTACACTGTGGTGTTGGTACTTTTACTTAAGTAAAATATCTGAATTCTTGACTGTGGGTCGCTGGGCTTCATTGTAGCGATGAGACCAGTTCCCAGATCTCAGTAATTAATTTGGTGAGTGTGATGTTATTATTACTGAGAGGAATAATGTTCACAATAACTAAAATAAGACCAAATAATTGGCAGCAGTATGAAAGATTTGAGTCCAGGTTCCAGCTCCTCTACACGATGTTCCTCTCCAGCATGGGTTCCTGGGCCAGAATGCGTCTGAAGCCGAGGCCACTCAAGTCCAGCGTTTTAAAGTTCCCATCCAGAATCAGTTCTGCCACAGCGCGACCCACCGCGGGGGAGTGCTGCAGGCCGTGGCCGCTGAAACCAGTGGCAAAGTACATGTTGTTGATCAGCGGGTGCATACCGATGATGCCGTTCTGGTCGAAGGTGTTGTAGTCGTAGAAACCCGCCCACGCGCTGGTCACCTGAGGGAAGCAACAAGACGACAAGAGGCTAAGACTACATCCACGATAATCCTCTTTTCATTTGGCAAATAACAAAACTAAGGAGTGGGACAGACAGTGCCTAACCAAATTCTTATTTTGTGATCGCAACGTTGTTTGAGAAAATCAACATAAATACGGGTTAACAGCTGTGTGATCGGCTATATCGACATTTAAAACGAGTGATTAGAGAGACAGTCACAGACAGAGAGTTGTCCTCTTAACGTCGCAGCCAATCAGACGACTGAGCAGCTACAGACGGTTAACATGTATCTGCAGAGTGACAGCCCATTACACCTGTTCAGTTCCCTCCTGCTCTCTGTGATCACCTACACTGTGTTTTCATAAAGCCGAATTCACCACATAGTTGTTCTCATTTACATAATTGTTCTGTTTCTGTGGTCAGACAACTGAACGAGTATGAAATAGTGATTTAATCGCAGCCCATAAACACTATAAATTCTTGGGGGTAACAATCTCCTCTTCTTTAAAGTGGGAAGTCAACACTACGACGGTTTCTTTTCCATAAATGGAGCGACGCCTGCGAGCTAGTTCAGGCAGTCAACTCGAGCTGCATTGCTACACATGTGACATACCTCACTCTCCTCAACTCTCCTCTACCGAACACACCCTCTCAATTTGGCGGTTTATTTAAACTGCAAAAATGTCCCATCTCTCCCTCTGCCTGTCAGTGCCACTGCTGCCCTGCATCAGTATTGCGCGTGTTCTTTCAGCCCCACCACCACCCCAGCATCCACCTGCAGGCTCCGGCTAGGGGGGTTTAAGATATTTGCTCATCACTCCTCAATATCTCATGTAAACACATTGGCTGGGAGTGATGAGGTCGGAGCCTAGACGCCAAACTCTAACTATGTTCTGCTGCATAATAAACATTTCAACGTGAGTTGTCTGACTGAACTATCAAAATGCATTTTCCTCGTGCTGGGATCCAGAGCATCCTCACCTCTGGAATAACTGTGTGATATTGGAAACACATCAGCACAAGACAGGAAATCACAGCCCCCCCCCCTGCTGAAATCTACACCATTAAGATTTTCGGAAAAGGGGACACAGTATTCTTCAACACTCCGCTAACCCTGCTAACCCTGCTAACCCTTTTAACTTCCTTCCTTCTTTTAAAAGACTGAAAAGTATCAGAACTAGTACAGCACTGATCCAGAGGCCGTTTGTGCCCTTAACTTCTAAACATGCATTAACATGCTGTTATTATTCCAGTCTGTAAGACACTGGAAGGGCATGTATACGTCTTAGCTGGTTGTGGTAGGCTACTGATAGCATCCACATGGGAATGCTTGTTTTAATTATTTATTATTACTTAATTTACTTTTATGTCTTAAGGTGAACAATTCCTATTGACTATGCTGAAATGGCAAGAAAGTATTGAATGTACATGTTAACCAGCAGTCACTCCCAGGCTGCTGCGGTTTTGATAAAATCATTCTCTTATTATCGCGACGTTGTCTGACAAAATCAACTTACTTCATAGTACTTCATACTGCTGCGTGATCGCCTACATTGAGATTTAAAATTAAGGTTAGGTGCAACAGATAGTTCTTCTTAACTTAGCTGCCACACAGGCCCCGACCCACGCTGAGCAGCTTACGTCTTCGTGCACACTGTTCCCCGTACAAACTGAGACACCAAGCTGGCGTTTTAAGGTTTAAACCCTCTGAAGATCGTTTTTGGCAAAGCCCGTTTAAAAACAAAACAAAACTGCTAGCTTAGTGATGATGGAGGGCTGAAACTGAGAGCAAAAGGATGCATTTTTAAATGTAACTGCCTGAATGTGGACATACCCTTCTTCTACTTCTTGGCTTTAAAAGAAAAAGTCCATAAAATGACGCTGTAATGCTGTGAGTGATTAAATGAAGTGGGCTAGCATACCTGTAGATAACGAAGCAAACAAACAAAGAAAATGGCCAATAATATAGCAACGTATCACAACCCTACCTTCAGTTTCTCAAAGGCAGGAACACGATAGGCCAAGCTGGGCCAAACCTTGTCCTC
Organism: Macquaria ambigua; assembly: GCA_008360985.2. Classification (NCBI taxonomy): domain Eukaryota; kingdom Metazoa; phylum Chordata; class Actinopteri; order Centrarchiformes; family Percichthyidae; genus Macquaria; species Macquaria ambigua. The sequence continues at coordinate 95,423 of VMKM01000930.1, read as the reverse complement.
AAAAAACTGGTGGTCCACCTCCAGGTTACTGGTATCTGGCTCCTCCGCCTGATGACAGACAGATAAAAAAAACACACAAACCTTCTGTTAAACGGTTTATTCTTATTCATAAAAACAGTCAGGAAAGCAGTTTCGAACTATAACAAACCTCCTCTGGCGACGTCCCAGCGATGTAGTTCCCCCCTAACCCTTCTCTTCTGAAGTAAACTCCAGAGTAATCAATCAGGAAGGGAGTGTCTAGACCTGGACCATCAGGACAGTGGACCACATACACATACCTGAGAAAAAGTATGAATCAGAAGTACAGGCCTCAACAGCAAGAAATATCTTCAAGTTCCTACACACAGTTTATTTTTGTCATTAAAGCACTGATCATGTATTTCATGCCAACATTCAGTTAGCTTAATATCTGTAGTGGAGTTTATGGACTGAAAATGGTCAGAGTTTAAGTGCTTTCCCCGGGATTTTACTGTTTACTGTGAGGGTGGAAAAGCTGGAAAATGCTGCAACAGAATTTGGATCATCCTGAGAGGCAGCGAGAGGAAGGATTTACAGAGAAGCTGAAGCTGGTTTACTGCAAATAAGGAGGAACAGAGACATACAGTAGGACAAATGTGTTTATATCTGCCTGACGTGTATTCAAAATTATCTACCGCTAGCAAACAAAAATATCTATACACATCTATTAATCCTAAAAAAGGGTGCATTTTATTATTTAAAAAGGGCACGAGGGTGTTTCATTTCTTAGGATCGTGATTACAAGGGTCCAATCACACACTGCCACAATACCAGATTCTTGAGGGCCGGGACCCCGACTCATCCCGCCCCCATGGACACTGCACGTTACATTAACGCAAATCTTTTGATTGTTTTGCACAAACTCTTTACACTGTGAGCATTTGCACAGTCCATCCTCTTTTAAACACTGTGCAGCTCTTTTCTTTTTTAAAAACAGATATAAAGATTTTGTTGAAAATGTTTTTTTTTTTTTATTGTAAATTTTTTTTCTTGACTTTTGCACCAATAAATACCAAAGCAAAATCCTTGTAAGTGAAAACCTACTTGGCAATAAACCCGATTCTGATATAAACATAACATAAAATCACAGTGTGACACACCTCAACACCAACTCACAACACTCAAAATCAGACAAACTGAAAGACAGAAATGATGATGGTAAAAGCAAATAAATAGAGACAACAAAAAGTAAAGTTCCAAAAATAAAAATCCCCTACAGGTGAGTAATATACCTTTTGCTAAGTAGCTCGACATCTAATAAGTAAAGAATGATACAATACCCCAGCGTATATTACAACTTAGCATTATATCTACATAAAATGAACCGTTGAGGAGGGAGATTGAGCCAGAAGTTGCTGTTTTAGGAGGAATTTAAATTGTTTTAAATTACAGGCAAAGAGCGCTACTTAAAAGGGCTACAATTTTCACACAGTTCATTGGATTTGGAAGTAAACATCCTCAAATTAAAGCCGAGACTCAGGACTATAAATGTGGCCAGTTTTCCAATTTACTGGACAGCAGAGTCCAAATAAAACTGTCAAAATACTAAAGCACTGCACTGTATGAGGCACTGACTGAAGGTCAGACTCACAGGCCCTTTCAAACAAAACTAGACATTCTGGCAGCGATTGGGTTGTTTTTTTTGAAAAGGGAAAATATGCCCCTTGAGTGAACGACCTACCTTTTCCGAGGCTCAACAGGCAGTGGGATTCCAGCGATGGTGTCTTTGGGGCCGAAGCCAAGTCCCAGCATCTCTGCCAGTTTACCAGAAAAGGCTCCTGCTGCATTCACCACAATGGCGCATTCCACCAGCTGGTACTCCAGGCTCTTCGGCATCTGCACCTGCTCAACACAGGACAGCATCCCATCATGCACACACAACACTATGCTGATCCCAAACAAAGGAGTTCCCAGTATTTGGCAGCATATGTCAACCACATTAACCAGTTCAAAGAGATGTTACATTTTCAAAGTCCAAACGACATCAGGAGCCGTTTAAGATATGAATCTGCAAAATTCAGAAAGCCACATTTTGGGTTTCTAAAGACAAATGTGCCTTTATTTAAAAATGGCAAGAATATAAAAAAGGACAAAATGAAAATTAGTTCTTAAAAAGGCCCAATCTGTATTTTATTTGACTGCATAAATTGCACGTTTGTTTGATGTATTAAACCCGTGTGTCCCAGGGAGCCCATCTCATAAATGCATAATTACCAATCACAATATCTACATTCACTTAAATAATCAAATTTATAGAACTTAGTTTTACACTTTTGATCTAACATTAGCTGTTGGTGACCGCTGAGTTTGAAAATTAATTATACAAACTATTCTGTACTGACATTTTTCTCTGCCATCAGCAGCTGGTTGACTCTTGTAGAAACACACTGTGGGTGCTCCTGATTGTTTCTAAGTGCTCTGACAAAAGCATATTAAAAGATGTTCGTCTTTTTATTTTTGGCTTCAAGGAGGCGTTTGGTTTGTGGAGGACCAGAATCTGACTCACAACGTAAGCAGGTACCACTGAGAGCGAAATCCACTAAAGCCACTATACAGTATGTCGGGCCCCACCCATAAAGGGTCTGCAAACCACTCTGGGTCCCGACCCATAATTTCACAAACACTGGCCAGGTTTCCATCCAAATGTAGAGCAAATGTTAACCAGATTTTTTAGAAAATCTGCAAAAGAAAATGTCGAGATAAACAGCTGGTGGCGCTAATTCTCCAGTCAGGTGCCATTAAACCACTGAAGAAGAAGAGGGTGCAACAAGATGTCAAAGGGCGGGAAAAATTTATTCGCAGAGTCTGTTTCCATTGCACTTTGTCGCATTTTGCTTTTATCGATACACAAACTTTTCCACCTCGGCCATATTTGTAAAAACGTTTTTGCGATATTTTGAGGTTTTTGTTATTGTTTTTTTACACATTTTCACCACTTCCATTCAGGGTTTTTTTCCCCCCAAAATTGAAAATGCACATAAAAACAGGTGGATGGAAACACACCAGTCAAAAAAACTTTAAAAGCATAAAAAACACAACTAACTTTGATGTACTGAGCAGACCTGTCAATCAAGCTTTGGTAGTTTTGTTATAGTGGTTCAGAGTCAGACAACCAGACAGATTGTACTTTTAAACGAACAACCTGGTCTACTGAGTTTATGTGTTAATCTAAGACGGATCAGAGAAGAAAACTGTCCCGACATGTTGACGAGTCAAAAGAAGATGCAGACATCAGTCCCACTTACTTTGACAGAGTTTATTCTCCTGAGATCCAGATGTTCACCATCAGTGGTTGTCATCACCTTTGTTGTATATTTAAAATCTGTGGAAGACATAGACATTAACACCAGCCAGCTGTTCAAAACAGATCAATAAAAACATTCTGCATTCACACAGGCATAAAGGAAAACACGGCATAATAACAAGACTCAATGTGCGTCCAGGGGGTGAAGACTATATATGTCAATTTATGTACATTTCTATCAATCTTAATTAGTAATTGAAGTAATTCTAATTGTATCTAATTGATATGCTGAGCTGCCATTGTCTTTGTGTCAGTGCTAGCCTAAAGTCCTGGATCAAACTGCTAAAATTAGAATTTTAAGTGAAAACAAAGTGAGTAAAAATCCTTCACTTTTACTCCAATTTATCACATTTCTTATGACTTAAACATGCTGTGAAATTTAAGAGAGCTCCAGATGACTGAAGTGATTGTACAAACTAGCACGTATATACGTATAATTCAGAAAAGGGTAGTTTAAGCCTATTAATTGCATTTTAATTTGAACATTTTGACCTTTTTCCTTTTCTTTCTTGTATCTCCATGTATCAGGAGTGTAAACAACAAGAATAAAGCTGGCACTGATTTTGTTTCATGCATCTTCAATGTCTGCTCTCGTCAGCGTGGTTCTAAATTCTCCTTATGACAGTTCTGGTTCTGGTTCCTCGTCAGTCAGCAGCTGAGATTTCTTTTTTTGTTTCCATTTCAGCCAAATTCCTATTATTTCATCCCTCTCTTTATATTATAAAGATATTAGTTTGTTGTTCATTTAACATGTTAATTGCTACTGGAGATATTAATGATGTCACACAAATAAACTATTTTAAAAACTGAAAATGATAGACGGTTTTGCAGAATAACACAAGACTGAGAAAACATCATGATTTGTTTTTAGAAAGAATGAACCATAGAGCAGATGTAGGCTAAATCCTTGTGTCTGATTGGCTGTTCCTGCTCTGAATATGCATGTGATTAACGTCCAATCTGACATGAACACAGAAGCAGAGAACTTTAAGAGTCCACGTGCAGCAGCTTCACAGTAGTTAAGATACAACAGGTTGTAGCGCAGCAGACGCAGACAGGTCTCACTGCAGCGTTGAAATAACTTGCTGGTTAACACGCTGGCTCTGCGTGACACTGGCAAACTGGAGGAATGTAGAGCTCAACAGTGACGCAAGTCATTTTTTTGAACAAGGCCAGAGTTTAGAAAAGAGTTGCACTTTACCCCCAACAAAGTAACACCGGGATGTTTTTCTTGTCAGGAGGCCACAACAAACCTGTGACTTCTCCGCAGCACTGAATGACTCCCATAGAGATGGCTTTCCTTCTGAAGGCGTTCAGCAGAGTCCACGGGTCAAACCAGCCCTCGTTCTCCAACCCTGGAAGGAGAGGACGAGTGGAAATGAAGGTTAATGCTGTTAAAAAAAGGGCTGATACATCCACGTATTTCAGGCTTACGTAAATGAGCAACTACAATGTATTTAAGATTAATGCTGGACAAGATTTGAATGATTTGAATTTTACAGGAATACACCCTCTGGTCTAACATCTCATTTAGCTATTATTGATGTTGCTACTAATCACAACACTCTCGCTTATGCCTTGTAATTTGTTTTTAATTGCTCGTGTATTTTTTCTATTTTTACTTTCTCCATTTATCTGTACTTATTTCTGTCCTTGTGCTGCGGCAACAACCAAATTTCCCCTCTGAGGATCAATAAAAGCTTATTTTATCTTATAGCTGTGGTGGAAATTGTGTATTTCCTTGTGGAGAAATGAACAAATAAAATGATGATACAACAAACCGTTGTCTTTTGTATATTTAATGAAGTAGAATAATAAAGAGCAAACAGAGAGAATCTATTCAGAGATCATACAGTGTTAACACACTACATGAGTCTGACCAAGAAGGCCAGAAACAGTCACATACTTACAGTTACAACATGGCATTCAGAGGGTGAGGGAGGAACATCTATCAACCTTGAGATAAATCATATCCGTCTTGAGCGAACGAGCACAGAGAGGAAGACTGTTCTCTTGTCACCTCCTGTAACAAGCTAACCAAACTTACTAAACCTCAAACGCACCAAGATGTCCCAAGGACACCAGATGTTCCTCAGATTAAACTTTCACAGTTTTTCAAAACAGGTTAATACAAAGTTATATGTAATGATACATTTTGCTCTTGCAACAGTAATGAGAATAAAATATACTAACTAACTGTGATCAGAGGAAACCCCCATCTTGTCAGAGGTGGACAACACTGAGGGCCAGATTTAGATCTACGAAGGCTTTTGAGCCCGTATTTCAGATCTGACGCTTTCTAACCTGCTTCTAACACATTTGCGTGTTTTCAAAGTGCGTCTCTCCCATTATTGCATACTGGTATGCATTTAAGAGGATCCTGCAAATAGTAAGAGGAGACTGTTACATCCGGCTTTATTTTGGTGTTGATCAGCTGATTGGCAGGCACCTGTGCTGACTAGTGGGCTGAGTCTATCTAGGCAGGCCCTTTTGTTCAGCTCTCTCTCTCTCCATCCTGCTGCTGCAGCACCTTGGTGGTGTTTGGTATCTGGTTTTTCAGTTATTCATTCATTTCTTCCAATAAACTTATATGTGGTAAACTTTGCTCCTGGTATTGTGTCCATTGTTGTGTTCTGTGTTTGAGACAGCCGTAACAAGACATGTTAACAGAGGATGATTATGTAATCCACTGGATTTACTAAGATTGTGCAATTTGCAACTATCAGTTTTGCAGGCAAAATTCTCAGTGTCTGAAAAGTAAACACAGCGCACGATATTTACAGGAGCCACAAGGAAGGTTGTGACAGGAAAAGAAACCTAACTCTGCCGTTTATTCTACAGAAAACTAAATGGCAGCAGATATAGAGTAGGTGCACCACAAAAATACCCAGAGAGCCACACTGTAGTAATATATCAGCTAATAAAAATATAGACCTATAACTACATCTGATTCTTAGAAAGAAAAATAGAGCACATATTATCAATTAACATACTTTGTTTGTAAATCTGTCCCTGAAAATGTTATGACCCTGTTTGACCATATTATACCCAATTCTACACACCCTGTACTCTCAGAACCATATGGAGTGATTAAATATCAACCTGTGTTTTATCCGCACTCACCATATGAAGCGAGCACCACACCATCTGTGTTGATCCATGGAAATTTCTCCTTTAGTTGTGTCGGAGAGAGAAGCAAAACTTTGGCTCCAGCATACCTGGAAATCACAAAGCAAGATAAATAACTGACATATAAACTGGACACTTTCCCCCGGAGGAACTGATGTCTAGTTTTCTGATATCACACAGTTGTTCTGAAGGATGGAGGGCCGAGACCTCTGGGTGCTGTAGTTCTCCTCCATGATGTGGGCCACCTCCTCACTGGCCAGGAAGAGGTATCCTGATTGGTTGAACTGCAGGTCCACTGGGTCTTCGTTCAACACGCCGAGGTGGTCCTGAGAGGACACGGAGGTGCGACATTAACACACACAGATTATCATTTCTATACTAACAACATGGAAAAGGTTACAAAACATACAACAGGGCTACATCATGCATCATGACTACAGTATGCACTCCTGAGAGGCGCAGCAGTGGGGGGCCTTTAACACGTTTGTCCTCAGGGTGGCGCTAGAGGAAAGACATTAAAATGTAGAATAGTTCAACGTTTGATGAGATCGATACCACTCTCACATCTGTCTGTTAAATATGAAGCTACAGCCAGCAGCAGGTTAGCTTAGCTCAGCTAACGAGCCTAACTATCTCTTAACTGGAATCAGTTGCCAGGCAACCAGCAGAGACAGCAGGAAGTTGCTGCTCCAAGCCAAGAAATAGTCCCAACACCTAACCCACTTTGTTTTTTTCTACATATTAAACAAATGAGACACAAAGTGTTAATTAGTGAGCTTCAGCAGGCTTTCTCCCTGTGCCCCGGCCTTTGTGCTAAGCTAAGCTAAGCTAACCGGCTACATGCTGTAGCCTCATAATTCACAGACAGATGTGAGAGCGGTATCATATCGATCTTCTCAATTAACTCGGTGCCAGAAAGTGAATAGGTCCCTGCAACAAATACAGCATCTGTGATGAGATAACACACGCTCTGAGCGCGGTGGGTCGTGGTCACATTTAATGAATCAAAGACTCGTCATTCATTACCAGTGTGCGGTGAGCTGAGAGAGGCTCCGTACAAACAAGCAACAACACCAGCGGTGACTTCAGCGTGACCTACATTGATGTTCCTCATGAAGTCTGCGGAGGCCAGGGAGAGGTGGATGTTCTCAGGCAGGGAGAACTGCTGTCGGATCCCCCCAGCAGACAGCACGGTGGAGGCCTGGGAGTACTGGGGAATAAACACATGCAGGAGGAAGCGGTTAATAAGGAATTATGTGGAAGCAGAGGCCTTGTGTACTCTGTATATTATGCTGCTTATCACTGAGCTACTGCAACAATAAGGATTCGGAAAAAAGTTGTTTAGGATTTATAAACAATTTAGCCGATATTTTGGCCGACAGACCTTCTCCTCTCTTGCCACATCACAGCGAATCTGCTATTCCACCTTTAATAGATGGAACATTATCTTCTTTGTATGATTGTGGTATTAAAACCTTTATTTACTGATAACAAGTTTTCATCTTTCCCAAAACATTCAGAGAAATGTAGTCCTCCCAAACACCATTTCAGGTACTAGAATGTTTACCCTAATTTCTCTCATCTACGATCAGCTGTAAGTATTGATTAAGAAAGGAGTGATTTCTGTTTTTTATAGCCTCATCTGCTCATTAAATCCTGCCTCTTTGCACACTAATAACACTATGAAAGAACAGCTTACATCTTGAAATACCAGATGAGTTTTGGGATGAGTGTTGGCCTGTTAGACTTTCTGGTTTACATGGGAACGTTGCTCCTGTCTGCGATAGATATATATTATTATATTTATATGTTTTGGACATGCCCCTCTTTGCACGATTTCATCTCAGTAGCTGTAAAACCTTCTCACACCCGTAATACCAAATCATACGAGAGACTTAGTAGGTTTTGAAATTTTGCTATTAGGATAAAGGATCTAACATTTCTAGTTTACGCTTTCAAGACTTTGAGAAACTGAATTGCCATAAGTGAGGGGCCAAATCTGGATCTATTGCTTTTTTAAGCATTTTGGATAATATAAATTAAACACACTGTCGCCACATGGACTGAATGAAGAACTAGACTTTTCTTTCAAGTTAAGTTTTATCATTTAGATTTGATACAATATGTTGGGAATTATACTGGAGTATGTTTGTTTGGTTTTTTTGGCTGATTTAGTTTATTTTGATTTAACCACAAGATGGCGCCATGATGTATAAAGCAAAGAAAGGAACCAATACAGGTGACACAGATTATGGCCTGATTACTGAATGATGCAATTAACCTATAGGATGCCTTGTATGATGTTTGAAAATGTATATCAAGTGGTTTTTAACCCACTATTCCTTGTTTGACCCCTGAAACGTTGGACTCAAAGCAAAGAAGTCTATGAAAAGAGCAAGTCTGTGTTCTTCAAACTGATTCCATTAAAGAAATGGACGGTAAATTATGCATGCAAAAAAATGGCTGATCAATACTAGGCCCTCACCGTTGGGTCCTTCTCCACCACAATAACTTTCACCCCTCCTCGCACCCTCTCCTTCTGCTTCAGCCAGTAGGCGACGGACCAGCCCACCACACCGCCTCCTACGATCACAATGTCGGCCCTCTCCGGCGGAAGGTTCCGGTTGATCTCCAAGGGACTCCAGCTGCTCCCTGGCAGAGCGTCTGCTGCCTTCTTCCTCATTGCTGCCAGCTGGGCCTCCAGGTCTGAGGCACAAAAGCAGAAACTTTTATTCTACTTCATCATCACTTTCAGATGTTTACTCGCACCTTACAACTCAAGATCTTTTCTGAAACTTTACCTACCACTCCACAATTCGGCAGGTAAAATATTTTAATATAACTTCCCATGTAAGTGGGCTAGCTTTAAATCTTCCGCCAAATCACATCGTAACGTTAGTGTTGGGGACAATGAGAAATGTAAAAGTTTACATTTAAAAAATAAGTGTTTGGAAGATTATACACATGCCGAATTTTAGAGAGGCTTCTAACAGTTCATCAGAGAGTTTCAGCTGCGACATACAAGTTGCAAACATTTGTGGATTAACAAATCATCAATAATTTGGGGATTTCTGAATGTGAAGTTAGCTAGCTTGTTGACATGTTCTTGCACGGCGGAGTAAACGGACCTTCCTCTGAGGTCTCCCACCTTTGAAGAAGTCATTCCGGAGAGGTCTGCCTGTAGTCAGGCTTTGACATAACGTTAAATGTCCGTACAGCCATGTGTGCCGCTGTGTCACCCGTCTGGAAGCGAGTAATCCGTGAGCCGTCCGAACCTTCACATGCAGCCTGCTCCACGTTGACATTGCTGTGAGCTAACTAGCTAGCTAGTCGGCTAAGTGAACAGGATGCTACACCGTGCAAACCTAAACAACAGCAGTGTGAACAAACTTGCATATCTTCTCTTGAAACGTGTGCAGTCAAATCTGTAACATGACAACGCGAGGTCAGCCGAGTCAAAATAAACCGGTAAAACCGGTAGTACGGTGTTCTCCTTCAAAATAAAAGCATATCATCGCGAGGAACAGGAATGAATTGGACTTTTAATGATAGAAGACTGTCTGGGTTGCGACTAACAATTATCTTCATCAATTTATCTGCAGATTTTTCTTGATTAATCGGTTATTCCATGAACTGCCAAAATTAATCTAATTTATCAAAGCCCAAGGTGATGTCTTCAAATGTCTTGTTTTATGCAACCAATGGTTCCAAACCGAAAGATATTCAGTTTCCATTGATTAAAAAAAACAAAACAGGAAAAGCAGCACATTCTCACATTGAAGGAAAGTGAACCAGTGATTCAGGCATTTTTGCTTATTAAATCTACTATTAAAATAGTTGCAGATTGTTTTCTGTAAATTAACTAACTGATTAATGACTGACTGTTTCAGCTGTAATATTTTTGTGGTCACTTTTTATGTGTATTTTTCAGTTTAGTTCATTTAAACAAAAGCACAATACAAACGAAAGAGCAGCAACTAATTGGATGTTTATAAGAGGATCAGAGACATTTTGGTGAGATGTGAAATTAAGTATATAGAGCCTTGATTTTATATGAAAAGAGGAAATGTTTCATAGCATGTTTCACTTTGTGAGCCCTGCAGGTGACATCAGGCCAAAACACCTCCACTAAAAGATGATCAATGTTGTCTATAAATTACCTTTCTAAAAAAAATCGTTTGTTCAAATTATTCAGTTTTATAGTTATTTAGCCTACTTCTTATTTTCTAATATATGTTGTCAGACATTGCATGCCTGCTTGTCTCCATCTCGATAACAGCTGGTAGACTGTGTAAATACCAGGGACCATAATGACGGAGTCTGATATGTTTTACAGATTTATCAAAGGAAAAACCTTCCTCAAGACTTGAAAAGCATTGCCAAGATTTCTTTCTTATATAATCTTTTGCACATTCAAGTTACTATATCTACATTTATCCAGCTCATACTGTATGTTGCGACTTGTACGTACTAATATCTGGCCAGGAAATACAGGTGACAGAAGTAAGTTGAACCTGAACAGGAGATGAGTCAAATTAACTGCTGAATAAGGTGCCACGTTTTTGTGAAAAAATCATTTTAGTTTGAAAACTGCTCAGGGAACCTTAATTATACTCCTGCAAAAACTTGACATGGATCATAAAGAGAGGCAGTGGCTCGTCATGTGACTGCTAAGGGCCAATCAGAGGAGGGACAACCCAGCTGGGGTGCAAAAATAAAATAAAAAAAAAAGCAAAAAAATGCTATTAGAAAAGTCAAGCATGTATGAACACAACACATTCTTACATTTTGCTTTAGCTGCTCTGCAGTTTGTCAGGTATTCAGACGTGTTGGGTGGGTTATAACATCATAATAAACCCTGTAACCAATGTTTTTTTTAGTAAACTAAATAGATTAAGTTATATCCTGTTGCAAATTTAGCCAGTCACATACAAAAGCATACTGGCCGCATACAATGTTGGTTTATCCCTGCGCTCCCAGTCTTGTTTACCATTTGTTCAGATGATCACATGTCCTCTACAAGTAATTATAATATTTCAAACAGTACTTACAGCCAACATTGTTTTCCTTCTTTCTTTCTCATGATTTGCCTTTCTGATTTGCGGGGTTGCATTCAAATGAGTTATCCATATACAAACACATACACGTTGTTTTCAGACAAGTTCTACGAGTTGGCATTTAGACGTTTTGCATACAGTGAGTCTAAGATGTGTTTTTGTTAGCTCTTTAACATTACACTCATAAAATATGTGAGAGGGATGTGTTGCATGATGGGAAATTATCATTGTATACTTCTTAACTCCTGTCTACAAATGATGTGTTAATACCTCTTGAAGGCTGGAGCCTTACAGTCAATCTGATCAGATATGATGATTACAAAGAAATACAAGCATTACTGCATGGCAGGATTCAGACTGCTCATACATCTGTAGTGCTTTATCACCGTTGATCCAGGTTTGTAGAGAGGACATGGCCACTAGAGGGCTCACTGTCAAAGGTGGTTTATGCTGAAAAGATTGTCTCTCAGTAGGAAAAAAGTCCCACATTCTCGTCTGTAAAATGAGTGTACCACGAACATAAATGAATATATATATTTATATTCTATTTCATTTTTTATCTCTTTAATAATTGCATTAAATGTAACAAACAATACAATTAAATACTTGTACCACATTGTCTCTACATAATCCTGATCCACACCAATAACCTGTCCATATATATTCAGCTCCACCTGGCACCGTTTATACGTTTTATGTGTGCATTTTACTTTCACCGCTAATTTACATTTATTGTGGGATAATTTCCAACTTCCCCTTCACACTATACACGAGGCACAGTACGATAGGAGCTCATTCCATCATTTCTGTTGTGTAGGGAGTGAGTCAGATTTTCATTGTAGTAGAATTAATTTTATTAGCAGCTATGATAGCAAGTAAAACCAATTTACTCTGAGACAATACATCACAATCCCCCAAAACAGACACATTTGGGTTACGAGTTAATGTCTCTATGTAATAAGTTATTGAGCTGTTGATGTGTAATGCCTCTCCAGATCAACAAGTCTAAATCTTCTTTATTGCATCTTGGACATTTAGAGGGACACTGAAGGATAAATTTGGTGTAATTTAAAAGGAGAGTAATAAGCACAATGTCAGACATTAAGATGGATGGTGTTTGTACAGTAAGAATAATCTGCATGTAACACTTATACCTCTCTGTAACTTTAAGACCATTCTCAATATTCTGTACGTTGTTCACTGTCAGGTTTTATTTATTGACTCTATTGTCTGTTCTTGTTTCTATTTTACTACTAAACTGTTAACAGGTTGAGATATATATATATATATATATATATATATATATATTTATTTATTTATTTATTTATTTATTTATTTTTTTTTTTTTAAATTTTAATATTTTGTCTGGTAATAAGTAGTTAATTACTATTTCAGTTGTATGAATTACATTATATTTTATTATTGGAATGTTACTTTTGCGACTTTTGTTCGATATGCAACAAAATTGTACGCTGGGGTTTAATATCTTAAAAACCTTTAAAGATTTAAAGCAGGTTTTTGACTGTCAACAAGATTTTCGACTTTTATTTTGAAGATTGTGTACGGAAGTACTTATATTCAGACGGGCTTTATTTTATTTTGAAAATATGGCAGGAAGTGTCTTGTTTTATTGTGGCTAGCTTGACGCCTATGTTTTCTGTTCCCTCGGGCCACAGTGTTTTCAACGGGACTCAACTCACTACTTACTGGAATCGCTATGGCCGCTTGACCGAAATATCCACCTTCACTTATCATTTGTTCGAAACATTTGCACAAACTTTTCCAGATAAACTTTCGTCTTTTTGTATAGTTTTTATGTCAAGAAATAAGGATGCAACCCCCACCGAGAAAGGTGAGTTTTCCCGTTGTAGCCGTTGAAGCTAACGTTACTTGTCTGAAAACGTTCTCGACGAAGTGGTGCATATTTAATGGTTGAAAATGTACGCTTTGTTGCTGGTCGGCTGGCTTAAACGATAAACTTACCTTTTTTTTACTCTGCAAATGTGTACTAGTTTGTTGTCTTACAAGTTGAATTTGCTTTTGCCGTTTCTTTAAATATGGAATATATAGCGAATGAAGAAAACTTGTAAAAAAAAAAAAGTCCCATGTGCCACAATTTTTAGGGAGAATAGCCCCGTTAACATGCCCCGTTCCCTCTCGAATGCAGAGACGGACGGTCCTGCCAGAGACATTCAAAATATGACGGTGTATAGAGAAATACATCGTTTTACATATCGACAAAGTGCTTACAACTCCACATATTTTAAGACATAATGTTACCGGGGTGTTGTGTTACATCGGCGTGCAAGTGATTTACCAAGCAACTCGAGTTCAAGTAAATATCAGTTTGGTTCACACGGGTCCTACTGCCATCCGCGGTCTAACTAGTTGAGTGGAGCACGATTATGGCAACAAAAGTTCAGATTTTATCCAAATGAAATGCAGTTTGCGTTTTTTGACTATACCGATGTTTAGAGTGGATCCACATTTTCTTTTTAAAAAGTCAAGTTAAATCATGATTTGTCATTTAAGTGTGTTTGTAGCTACGGATCTGTAAATTGGCAGATTTTTGTAAGTAGTTTGGTGCATTTTTTTTCTCGTACAAGGGAAAAGAAGAAAAGCAATCGTAGCCGTCAACTATTTATAGCTTAACTTTAAATAGCGCTACCAAGCTTAAGAGTAAACTTTGGTTTTAAGCGTTTTAGTTAGAGAAATACACGTAAAAAACGTAAATCTTGGCTTAGTCTGCTTCTGTGCGAAAAAATGTTCCTGTGGGATCATGTTTCAAAAACATGCCTCAGCAGCACAGAAAATTGACCATTTCTACCCCAGTACGTTTTAACTGCTAACTGCAGTCACATAAATGCAGGTTTTGCTTATTTTTTGTTTAATGGCAAAGACATGTGAAGTTTTATGGATCATAATTTTCTGTCTTTGGACATTTGGATTTCCCACCATGAAGGGTTAAGTAATACTTACAGTCTATGTTTGTTCTGATTTGGGCTTGAATGACAAGTAGGTATTTTAAGTTTGCTTGTGCCATGGCATTAAAATGAAAAATATTTAATTGCTAGAGCCCAGTATAACATAACAGCCACAATTTTCAATGTGAAAGTCTTCATTTAAATTGCAATTATTGAACTCTAATCTGGCTCATAACTGAAATAAGGAAGGAAATAAAACAGTGTTCCTGTTGACAACACTCCCAGTTATCGGGAATGCGATCTGGTCACTTAATAATTGATCTCATGGTCAATTAAAAGCCTAGAGATGCTGACTCTCACCTTGATAGTGAGTGCTAGCTCATTTTCACTACCTAGACTTGAAATTAAGAGAAAGTTTATCCTCGGTCAAATGTCATACTGTATGGCCACTCAAAAAGTAAAATATTCCAGAAGAATGTACTGAATAAACTGAAGTTTTAACATGAGTATATCATTCAGATAGGACCTTGTTTTTTTATCCTCCTTGAGCTTCATGTTAAAGTTGTAGTTTAACACTTGCACTATATTTTAGGGCTACTAATGGTCATTTTCATCATTGTGTTTTTAATTTGTTTGGTCAATGAAATGTTAGAAAATAGTGAAAAATGTCCATCAAAATACTCCAGAGCCAAAGATGACATTTTTAAATTGCCTGTTTTGTACAAAACCCAAAGATATATGTAATACACACACACACACACACACACAAATGCACCAAATCCTTACAATTGAGAAGCCTAAACTAAGGAATATTTTGCATTATTGCTTGATAAATGACTTTAATCAGTTATCAAAATAGTTGCCAGTTATTTTTCTTTCGTCCGACTAATTGATTAATTGACTAATTGTTTAAGTTCTACCATATTTTACAGCCAATTAGAAACCCAGAGAGTCTGATTCTCACCTGGCCAGAGCTACTGGGTGATAATGAGTGCAGCTCATTTTCACTAATACCAATTGTGAGCTCAACTGAATCAACACTGGCCTCTTGAGTCATCGGTATACACATGGGAAATCCTCTAACACCCAAATCCTCTTTGTCTTTCTGTACGAGCTGGAGAAAAGGAGTAGTAACTCTCGTGATTCTTTCTAATAATAATAAGACATCTTTTCTTCCCCCGTCAGGTCCGGGTCACCCAGGAGCTGAAACACACTCATGCAGAGCAGATGAGCAGATTACACATCAAACACCAGACAGAGTGTGACCTCCTGGAAGACCTGAGGTGAGCAGTCAGAGGTCAAGGTGGATTGCAGAGTACCGAATATAAGATGAACCCCCCTTTTGTAAAAAGACTTTCTGAAGAAACACTTTGAGTTTCCCAGAGATACTAACAAACAAAGCGGCCTCATCCGTGAAGTCTTTTCTCTTGTACAAGTGACACATGATGTAACGCTACTTCCATAAAAGCAGAACGTACTGCTTGTCTGTAGCTTGTCTGTCAGTCACATACTCACACTCTCCCGTCGGGCTCTTGAAGTGTTCAGAGTAATTTTCTCTGGCCATTAATATTTTTTCCCTTTTCGAGCCCCTCATCACCACATTCAGTGACACTGAAAAGACGTTGGGAAATCAGGGCTTTGAATTATCGAATTAATTTGGTTAATTCAAATGTTTGTTTTTTCACGATGTGTAAAATTAGTTATTACAACATGCACAAAGAGATTATTTGTAGTCAAAAAGTAAGGCAGATGATGGCTCTGTTGGCCGTCTTGAGTCACAGGAGTCCTGTGAATCCTGATGTGAATAGTTACACTATTTTGGCAGTTTGCCTTAATTTACAGGACTGTCATGACTCCAGATGGCTACCTGACTCTGGCTGTCTCGTAGTGAATGTAACGGTCACGAAGAGCCAATACGGTAATTTTGGCCTGTATGACACTTAATTAAAGGGTTGGATCTGTTTATCCATACGTCTAATTAAAAGCCAGACAGTTGGTGTTATCCACCTACAATATGATGCAGTTTGTTTTCTTACACAGGTCCAGAATCGATTAACTCTACTCTCTCTGTCTCAGGCCCTTTGATTTTATGCAAGTATTAGTAAATATTTCTTCTTGGTCTGGTTCCAGTGTCCTGTGATTGTTTGAGGAGTGTTTAACAGTGTTTTCCACCTCTTGAAGAACAGCTATCTGCAGCTTAAATCCAAAAAGTGAAGCGTATTAGTGTTTAAAATTCTCGAATCAGGCAGAGTAAACGCTGGACTTACGGACACACAGACAGCTTCAGCTCTGTGTTCAGCTGCGTAGGCATTTTAAAGGTTGAAAAGCCAAAGGTTTTGGTTGTGTTTTCAGCCTTAGTGTTGGGTTGAGTTGACAGCCTACTGGCTCCCCACTTCCTGTCTGTGGTTGATGGCAGAGCTCTGAGCCTCCAAACAGCTGGAAGTTAAGGTCATAGAGAGCTGCCAGATGTTCTGACTGCCCTGAATCGTTCGTCGTGGGAGGCTCAGTAACTTTAGTCTGCCAGAAACAATGTGAAATCCGACTGGTACAGAATTCGCAAGGGGTCACTCCCTGATCATGGACGAGAAATGATTCAGCAAACTGGAAACTGCGTCTTCTTGTCAGCAAAAGCTGTGTTTGGGGAAAGTGACAGGAAGTGAGTGTGGGGGACAGTGGAACAGAGGGAGCCTTGGAAATGCAGAGAAGAGGAAGGGAGCAGGCTGAAGGAAGAGAGGGAAGCGCCCAGGAAGTAAGCCAGATTGTTTAGAGTCGGGGTGGAGCATATGGCAGTCAAGCCTCGACATGTTTAATGACTTAATGATGATTTTGCTGCAGTCAAGTTTTGCACTGACCTATCTTCTGTTCTTTGACTTTTGTATAAATTTAACTTGAGTTATCACTAGCTTTGTTCCTGTTAATATAAATCAACCCTGAAACAGTCAAACACCAGTATAAAAACAACATTTACTGACATAACTTGAATTTCTCAGCACATTTTATGATCTGTTTAACGATTTGCAGTTTCATAATACTAATAAGGCTCATAATCACTTACTTCTTCGTGAGCTCTTTGTGACACCAGAAAACATGGTCCTGCATGACCTGCTGATAGTCAGCGGGAGTTTGATTTACCCTTGTGGGTCCTGATGATGCGACGACGATGCAGGATGACAGCTGCTTAAACTGTCCAATCAATGAGTTTCTTGGTTTGTTTGTAAAAAGTTGGTGTGAACAGGAATCAAACCAGAACTGAAATTCACCAGTGTATCATTTCTTTTCCCTTGGTCCAAATGAACTGAACTACACCTGAAGCACCTTTTAATAGGCTTCTATTAAACAATTTGAGTGTTAATGCTCCTGAATTATGAGGCCTTTAAAGATGCAGGGAAATGTAAATTCAGGAGTGCCTGGACATATCTTCTGTTGGGTGGCACCGACCACCTGACAGTGTTAGACTATAACAAACATCAGGACCGCAGCCATGTTGTGTTTGGCAAAGGGAGCTGTGTTTATGGGGCAGAAACACACCACTGTGCCATGTTGGCTCTCTGTTACATGTATGATGGGAGGAGCAAAAAATCTGTGATGGTTTTATTGGTTGGAATCTTTCAGTTCACCTACAGATCTGCAATCCAGTAGCTTCTAAAATACTGCATTTAAATACGGTTTTTTTTAACCCTTTTTAAGTGTATACAATTGATTTAACACTATATGATAATGGGGTATATAATATCTAAATATTTACTGAAACTGGCCTTTGACTGCCAGTCTTTTAAAACATTTTCAACAGATTCTTTTTGCTTTCTGTCGATGTGTCTCTGTACTTCTCTCTGTACTCAGGACCAAACCCTCTTTAACAAGAGAGAAACTTCTGGTCTCTTTGCCGTCAAAACATTGCTTTCTCAGATTGTTTGGCTAAGTAGAAAGATTTGGGATTAATCACTTCGATTTATCAGTAAATTATTATATAGATAAGACAAACCAATGGAGTAAGGTAGCTCTTAAGACATTGTTTAAGACCTGCAAAAGGTTTTAAGTGACCAAAATGAGTGGTTAATGGTGAGTTTGAGCCCTCTGGTCTTGAAAAGCATTTCAGGGATTGGGAAGAGCGAAGTGTAACAATTTAGTGCACTTTCATTTCTGATCATGGTTGTGAGTCTTTTGAAACACCTCTTGAATACATATAAGATTTCTTCAGATGTCTCCAGGCCAGAGATGGCTTTAATAAAGAAATTAAACGAGTGGAGGATAGTAAACCTTATTTGGTCAACAATGGATATCCAACGTCTATATCAAAAGGAAATGGTAGAGAGGCTCTGGAAAGTCAGACTAAGACCACCAATTGAAGGTCAAAATTAACATGAAGGGGCTCTCGGGGAAAATACTAACGCTGGAGATTTTAAAAAATGACTGATCATTTTCATATTTTCTGGGCTTGTCCTTTTAATTTTATCACATTGGCAAGCCATCACTAAAGAGATAATGAAAATATTTGGAGTAGAAGATGCTCTTTTGTCACATAATCCCAGATTTATTTATGGCACAGGATGAATATCTCTTTAAAATACTTTTGGCTGCTATCAAGAAAAGCCACTACGTAGAAACAGCTGCAGGGAAACCCACCTCAGCCATCGACAACTAGACTGAAATTATGGAGAAACTAACCTTTACCATACGACTATAATTATGAACAATATGTGAAATAACTATACGATTATTCCATCTTGTGTTCGTTGTTGTTTTTTGCTGTAATGGCTATATTATAACTGTTGTTGTTATCAGATATATTGGTTATTGTCTCATCCTTAGTTGCGGTTTTAAGATGCCATCATTCACATTCACTCTTTTTCTCCTCTTTAGGACTTTTAGCCAAAAGAGGGCAGCTGTAGAGAGGGACTACGCCCAGGTAAGTAAATCTTAACTCTTTGTCGTCTTTCTCACGGTGCTACTGATGCTTGCTAACATCATCCCTGGCCTGCCTTGTCATTTGTGTTGCTAAAAATACAGTTCGTTTTTACGATACTGTCCTCCAAAGACACCATATGACAGTGAGGTTGAGGATGTGGCCCTAAGAAAGCTCTTTGTTCTCATGTGGCCAGATAGCTCATGAAGGGTAACCAGCCGCAGAAAAACAACACCACAACTGAGAGAAAAACAGCATCCACTAGTGATCCACTGGATAGTTTCCTCCTCTCTGTGTTGCTTTTGCCTGCAGCTTCCTGGAGACGTCAATCGACTGTCTGAAAAGCCCTTCTTGCCTCTTTGGCTCTGTTGAGGTTTTGCAGCCCCGTGAGGAATGTCCACCACCACTGTGAAGAGAGGGTGCATGTCTGAAGCTATCCCAACTGGCAGCCTTACATGTCTGTTTGCCCATCTGTGCATCTGGTCCTGAGGGGTGTTTTAGAAAGGTCTTTAAATGAGCCAAACAAACTGAACCAGGATCTGTTTCATAAACTCAACACGGAGCTAATGTGATCAGGCTCAGTCAAGTCTGGTTTATTTCATGACTTTGAAGCTCTGATCATCACATCAATTCACAGTGAAGAAAACAGCATGTAAAGACAAAACTGAGATGAATATATAATGTGGAGAATATAATAATATACCAAGCAAAAGATGCAGCATGCTGTGGATCAGGTGAGTTCAGAGATGAACTCAGATCAGCTGAACTCCTCAGTTTGTTGCAGCTCTCTGCTTGTAACCATACCATCGTATTTATACGTGAAGATGTGTGAGATGCAACATACCATTAAGCAACTTTGAAGGATCAAATATCACCTCAGACAGGTAATTTATTTTATAGCAAGAAAATAAGATAATCAGCATTTTTAAGAGGCTAAGGTTGGAAGATGTTCTGCGACACAACAGCTCCCATATGGTGAAAATACAGTTAAAATACCTTCAGATTGGCTTGCATTTTTAATAGATGGATTTCTGTGTTTCTTTAAGTGAGATTTAAAGAGAGAACAAATGTTGAAAATGTGTCTTACTCTGAGGCTGCAGCCAGGGGTCAAAGTTGTTTATTAGCTTTATTTTATCAGATTAAATTTGGTTTAAAAACACACATGTTGACCGGAGTACTTGGCAGACGTAGGAATTAAGCCAGATTTTAGCCTTGAACTGATCACCCCGACATATTTTAGAATCGGGCCAAATTTCTACCAGGTCGGTTGTCTCTTGGCTTTCAGTTTGAGGGTCATGGCATCTAATTAATCGCCTAAACGATCAACAATCGGTTGGAATTCCGGCATGTCAGAAATTTTGGTCAGCTGTCTTACAGTCTGAGCAGTTCCATGGTCCGATATCCATCATGGCTGCTGTCCAAAGATCCGTTATAAACTGTAGTGAGCTTGTTTTAATATTACTGGAGTAATAATTTACATGTAGTGGCTGAAAGTCTCGACTGAGACACCATATTGTCTGCATCTTCCAGCCATCTGCGGCTCCATTTTATATTCTTCTTCTTACTTTCTGTTTATAATAGAATTGCACACGTAATATTGCCTTTCTCTATCTTTGTCAACACTGTTGAGGAAGCAGTCGTGTTGTTTGAACAAACTTTGGAGTCATCAATTGACCAAACCGACCCGGGGTTCAGTGTGAGCTCCACGTCGTGGCTGCTCAATTGATCTGGACAGTGTGAGCATAAAAGTCGCAGGTTGTGGAGGTGCAGAAAGGCAGGTTAAAGCGTGTGGTGTGAGTTAACACAACATACGTACATGATTAAATATAAACGCACAGCTGTCGAGGAGGAACCTATGAGAAAACACTGTGTTTCAGTCTGGCAGATTGACTGCAACACCAGGTTAATCTGGTGGTGAAGTTTCCACGGTAACTGGGGTCAGACTTATTTAAAACTCCTTTATGAAAGTGAATTTCCTGAAAATAAACCTGTTAATCTTGCTCTATGAAACACCTCTCTGAGCTGGGCCGGCTTAAATATGTTACATTATATACAGTTTTTATCTAACATGGACTCATGGCAGTTATATACACACATGGGACATTTAAACACACATTTAAACATACACCTTAAATTGATTACGTATGTAGATTTCAAATCACGTGTTCTCCAGTCAAGAGAAGCTAAAAGGGGAAACGATGTGTTTCTGACTCCTGCGGTTGAAAATCTCTGACACCTGTTTGTACATTATTTATACTGCTTGGCCGGGTCCATGTTATCATGTCACCTCACATAAAAAATTTACATTGTCTCCTCAAAGGGAAAGACAAGTAGAAGTACTACACTAAACTTCAGAGAGTACTGTGAAAAAACTGCTATTTCAGTGATCCAGCAAAATAATATATCTGTAATTATTACCATCAGTTGAACCAGAGCAGCAACCAGATCGATTTAACTGTGGTACACGCCCTCCTGGACTAATTCCTGATTGGCTACATAGCCCATTTAAAATTGTGAGCATGTGTCTGGCAGCTGAAACATCAATGCAGATATCAGCTGGTCTATAAGCCAACTAGAAAGAGGATAAACAATGAAAAGGCTTTTAAAAATTTCGTATGCAGGTCTATGCTGTGTTGGCACATTTTTAGGGGCAGGAACATGTGTATTACAAAAAGTGATTAAACTTTGATGAGATTATTTTATTTGCATGTATTTAAACGTTATAGCAATGCAGAGAGAATGTAAAAAAACAATAGTCAAACGAAGGCATGTGGGTATCACAGTGGAGGGTCAAGATCGGCCTGCAGGCTAGGTTTTGTAACCCCGTGCATGTGTGTTTTATTGGACATGCATGCCCAAGTTATACCACTGTTTTGAAAGTCAGATTTCGTCAGAGCTGAGAAATGCAATGCACGTCTGTCTTCCTCACGCTTAATGGATTGTCAGCCGGATAAAGACAAGACATTGACACACATGACAGGGTTTTCTGACATTTTATGGACCAAACAATTCATTGAGTAATCGAGGAAAACATTGAAAGATTAATCAATAATGATAATAATTGTTAATTGGATACCTAAAATGCCTAAAGTGAGTAGGGGAATAGGATATGGACTCACTGCTGTGATAATAGTCATTACTGGTGGGGAATATGATGATGTATACTGTTAGAGCTGAAACAATTAGTCGGTTAAATGAGTCGATCGACAGAAAATTAAGCACCAGATATCTTAATAAGCGATTAATTGCTTCAGTCACTTTTCAAGCCAAAATGCCAAAACGTTTTCTGGCACCGGCTTCTTAAGCCTGTTTATTTTTAATGCTTTTCTCTGTTTCATATCATTTTAAATTGAATATGTTTGGGATTTTGTTGATCTGGACAAAACAAGCAGTCTGAAGATGTTCTGGGACGTTTTTTTATGGGCTTTTTTTCTCTCAATTTTCTTTCATTTTATAGACCAAACGATGAATGGGTTAATGGAGAAAATAATTGTCAGATTGATCGATTAATTCCAGCCCTAAAATGGAGAAAATGTCTTCATTGTGTGCCTTAGTTTGAAAGGTGTCCTGTGTGTCTGGGTTGTGCTGCCTGCTAGTTATGTGATCAATTAGACACCCGCTGCCAATGGTTGAATCAAAGTGGGTCAGAGTGTCTCTGGAACACTTCGTTCCCTTTGGTTACACCCCCTTCTTTTGCTTTTTTTTTTTCAAATCTCTTCTCTTTACGCGCCTTTTTCTGGGTCTCTTACACCTGCAAGCTGCTTTAGCCATTAGTTGATTGCTATTCAAATCACACAGTGTGATAAAAAGTCCTCCTCTGTGTGGCTCTTCCTCTGCCGTCCTCGCATCCCTCCTCCTCCCCTTCCCTTGTTCCCATCACACTATTCAGGCGTGTCCGCTAGGCTAGCTCAGTTGGCGATTCTCTCTCTCTCTCTCTCTATCTCAATCCCACAATGGCCGGGTTTGTAGCGGCTTTGAAGCTTTGGCACCAAGATCATCAAGACCATCGAGTTCAGAGCCCTGGACTAGCCTGCCTCAGGACCACATAACAGGGCTGGTCTTTTCACAGTGGACAGAGGAAGGATAGATGGGCTCATTTCCTTGATGGGCACTTGTTGGGGCCTAAAGCACAAATCACTTGAGTGAGCAAAAACACAAAGCCTCAAAAACCCTAAAAAGTGGCGTCTCTTTTTCACATGAAGTGGAAAGCCAGCTTGTATCTGGAAAAACGAGTAATATGAATCCTTTTTTCCCCACATATTTCGTTTGCCTTGACTGATCAGTCCACCGGGATCAACACTTAACTCTCTGACCTGTGTCCAGTAAACCAGAGAATGAGTTAACCTGGTTATTGTATTATCTGTTTACATGTGGTCAGTAATCACATTTCTGCCCGACCTCCTGCTTCAGTATCCAGTGACTCAAATGTACAGATTTTGTTTTTTTTTACAGTACTTTGATATTTTAAAGGGATAGTACAGCGATTTAGTACTCGATGCAGCAGAAGCTGAGATATCCTGACTTTTAGTCCCTAGCACAAGTCAAGCTCCAAAATATGCTGGCTCCTACAACTCCCATAATGCAACACAACAGCGTCTTTTCATCCTTTTATGAGTCTTGCTAGCTAGCAGCATACTCATCTAGATCATCTACACAATGTAAAAATATTCAAGCTCTCTGTCCATCAGTTTATTCTGGTTACAGCAGAAGTACATTTCTCTAACATACCAAACATACACTCAGAAACACCAGAGATATCCTCCTGACTCTTTTTATTTTCTGTTTACGCTGTCCTCTGCTATTTTGGCTCTTCAAAGGTTAACCTCACTGTTGGCCGAGGTGGAGGAACCTAATATATCTCCAGACGTGAATGTGGTCTAAATAAATTACATTTTTCTTCTAAAAATGAGCCTACATCAGCATAAAAACCAGCAAGTGAGCCAGCCTCTGAACTCTGGTTAACAGGTGAACGAGTCCATGCGGTGTTGAATCTACAAAGTAACTCACTGTAACCAGGAAGTACTTTTTTAATGGATTTTCATTTAGTGTAGTGTGTCTCATATTGGTGCAGTGAATCTTTATCAGAGTTGTGGAAGAAAAGTTGGTATTTTTACTGACTTTACTCTTTCTGTGCTTCTGTCTACGTGCCCTGGCTGCCTGGTGCTTTATAGGACAAGGTCGGGGGGGGGGCACAGTCTTCCAAGCATGTCCTGTGTGAAGATGAGACGCAGGAAACGTGTGTTCAAATGGTGTCAAAGGTGAAAGGTCATCCCTGCTTTTGTCTCTCACTTCTTCTCTCCCAGGCCCTGCAGAAGTTGGCGAATCAGTATCTAAAGAAGGAATGGCCCGAGAGCCTGACAGAGGAACAAGCAGACCACAGGTAGCAGCTTTCTCCTGAAGGAACCTTGTCTGGACTATTTCTAGTTGATCAGGCGTGTCTTAACTTAAATATTATATTTTCTTGGAAATACATAGCATCTCTGTCAAATCAAATGCTTATTGTATTATGTGCTGAATAGCTCCAAATAGGGCTGCACAATTCAAAACAGAGAATCACAATTTTCTCCCACACTTCTTAGGGATGAAAGAATATTTATTGCAGTCCATATTGTCTTCATGTAGGCAGTATAAACAGTATTAGCTACTAGTGTGTTAAACAGTTCTTATGAAACTGCATGAGACGCTAAATTTAATTATAATCTAATAAATCTGTTGTGAACTCTTTTGAAAAATGTTTCCTATGTGTGTTTGAAAAATGTAAAATAAATTGTAACCAACACCTGTAGCCAGATGTTGCCTGTGCCCCAAAACACTGAGGCCTTGTCCAGTTATTAACAGAGGCTGCGTTCACAGTGTTCGATCCATTTATATGTAAACTGTTTCTTCCACCTTCAAACTCCAGCAGGTAAGAGCCCACTTCAGTCTTGTTGGATCCTCACAGTCTGCAGGCTCAGGCCAAAAACTTCTTGTTATGCTTTTTCCATTTATCGGCCTGTAAAAGTCTCTCATTGGCTTCAAATGTGGATTATTGCACATTTTCGTTTTCAGACTATTTAAAAAAGATGAAAAATCTGATGTGAATAGTTGTATTCAAGATTTATGGATTATAAATACCTGTAGAATTTAGGTTCGCCTGGAAAAAAAGGTTACAAAATGCATTTGATCAGATTTCTAAAGTTGTGAAATGTGTGAGCTTATTACAGAACAGTAACACAGCTAACCAGTGACACCAGTGATGTTTTTGGTGAAAGTGGCAGCTACTATGAGCTCCCAGCAGTCTCATAATCTATAAATAAAACAGGCGAGAAAGCAAGTAAAACAACAAAGATTTACTCAAAGTAACTTTTACTCAGGTTTAACTCAAATCGAACCATGTCGCTGACCTTTCTGACTTCAAAGGGGTCAAGGGTCAACACCTAGAATGTGAATAGTTCACTAAAGTGTCATAACCAATAAATAACAGAGGCAACTGTTGAGTGAAGTCCATTCAGTAGAATGAGACATGACCAAACTTTGGTGCTCACATGTCGAGTGGATCCCCATAATAACAAACAAGGAGGAGTTACAAGCAAGCTCAATAGGACCAGGGCTATTGATATGTTGATCGACAGTGAGGGCTATTGATATGTTGATCGACAGTGAGATAGACCAATTGGTTTGTTTGCAAACCTCACTTGGTTTCCGCAACTCTGACACATTTTTGTTGTTCCTAAAAAGCTTTTTGTTTCACCGAATTTTACTCCGCTGTCTCTCACACATGTTAGTAGAGCTGCAGCTGTTAGTTTTTGTTATTGCATCGTTTTAGTCGAAAATTCCCAAGCTGTTTCCAACTTCTTAAATTAAGGATTTGATGTTTTTCTATGTCATGCATGATAGTAAACTGAATATCTTTTGGGTTTTAGACAGTTGGTCGGACAAAAAAACGAGACATCTGAAGACGTCACCTTGGGCTGTGAGAAATTATAACCGGCATTTTCCAGACAAAATGAATAATCGATTAATCAAGAAAACAAGTAGCAGATTGATCAATAATGAATCCTTCCTGTGCACATGTGTAGTAACGTACGCTTGTCATTTGTTGACGCTGCTTAGGAAGAAATTAGAAGTGTTTGTTTTGATGCAGCTGATTTATTGTCACATGAAAATGAGATCGCGTAGAGGCCTGAATGGAGATCGTGATCTTATTCTGATCAATCGTGGAGCTCCAAAGTAATCATTTGGTTACAAGAAAATGTATTTTCACTGTTTGTGTTTGGTTTAGGAACATGTATTGTGTATGGAGGGCCTATTTGGAGGGCACAGTCCAGGTCACCCAGTCCAGAATCAGCGCCTGTGATAACTACAAAGTCCAGGTTGCCGATCCAGCCAAGACAGTCAGACTGCAGAAGGAACAGCAGCTGAGGAAGGTAACACGGGTCAATCTGACAACTCTGCTCAGGTTTCAGTCTCTTTTCATTCACACGACCGTTTTCACAGCTCCACTGCTGCTGTGCTTCACCAAAGAGCAGCAGGGTGGTGGTCTGAATCTGATGGGAAGTCAGACAAAATGGGCTTTGAAACATGATACTGACCTTTTTTTGGACTAGTGCTGCATATAGCTAACATTTTAGATGAGTTCAGAAATTTTTAATAAAATTAAGTTTCCCTAGAATTGTATTAATGTCAGATTGATTCTTTTAAGGACAGTTCGGACCAAAGATTCGCAACGAGACAGTTTTAGAACATTGCAGGGAAAAGTTGCAGTGGTGTGAACTGGTCCATCTCAGCTCGACTCAAGCCAGCTGATGGCGTCGCCTGCGACTCAGCTTGTCAAATTGCCAGGCACGTCACCTGTTTCAATAGCCAATCAGCTCGTAGCACAGTCAGCTGGTCATCTCGACCCTCTGGTTTTTTTAAAATGTTTTTCGCTGTTTCATCAACACTAGAAATGCAACTGTAGCAAGTAACTCACTATCACTATCCTCATTCAAGACGCTACAAATTATATCCAGTCTGAAAAGCCGACAGAACGGAAATACAGAGAGTCGTTGCTATGGAAACGATACGCCGTCTCGTCTAGTTGCATTGGTGTAAACTGGCAGGTTTCAGAGCGTTGATGACCGGCGATTTGCAGGTAGTTGCAAGTTTCAACTTGTCTCATCGTGAATCTTTGGTCTGAAGTGGGCTTTACAGTGTTTAAAGCTTTGGATACAAACACTTCGTTTACATTTAATCGCTTCATGCGTCTTTGGCAGATCCTGACACTCTGGTCAGTGTCACTCCAAAATAATTTCCAGTGGGAGCTTTATGTAAGCAGCCAGTGTAATAACTAATAAACAGTGCAATACACAATCTGCCAATCGAGGGCAGAAGTCACAGCAGTTGCTCTTATCATTAACTCCTGCTATCAGCCCGGTATCTGTCCCACACTGATTTGGAGCACTGTACTGGTCTGGAGGTTAAGCCTGTTTCCTGAGTCCACCTTGACTCGGTGCTGAAATGTAACCAGCGCTGCTCTCTGGTTCCTGCTGGCCACGTTCCTGCAGCCTACAATGCTGCTCTTGTTTCCACTCACCTTTTTAGGACATCGTAGCTCCTGTATCTCACACGGCATTATGACATTACTCAGGTGTTCTGTAGATATCGCTGAGAGGAATTAGCATATTTTTCAGGAGGTGCATTGCGGGAATAATAATTTGCATTAACGTAAAGTTCTCTCTCGTTTTTCTTTGTGTGTCTCCGACTTGCCATCCTCAGTGTATTGATCAGCTGACAGTGGTTCAAGCCGAGCTGCAGGAGTCGGTGAAGGAGCTGACCAAGAGCAGGAAGAAGTATCAGGAGGCTGAGACGATGGCTCAGGCTGTCCGGGAGAAGGCAGAGCTGGACGCCAAGTATGAACCAAGTTACTCTACTGCCTTTGATTGATTATAGTGATGTTATTCATAGGTTTACAAGCAATGGTTCTAGTGGAACATGTTTTGTCTACTGCTGCCATTTGATGGTTCCAACACTCATATGTGAGGATTTGTTGCTTTTCCTTGTCTGATATTGAAGTAAACTGAATATCTTTGGGTTTTGGACTGTCGGTCGGACAAAACAAGCAATTTCAAAAAACACCATCTTGGGCTTTGGGGTATTTTGATGGACAATCTTTCACATTCTTCTGACATTTCATAGACCAAACCATGAAGCGGTTCAAGATCCCCTTCAGACATGTTTGAGATGTAAGAATACTCTGTTTAGAATAACATTTTTGTGTCTGATAAGTTTTTTAAAATTACATCTACCCCTTCTCCCTCACTGAAAAATCCAGAGTCCATTCTCAGTGTATGTGTGCTGGAGGATTCAGGTTTCTGCATCACACTTGTATAAGTTTCATACTGGACAGTGATTGGTTTCCAAAACAGTTGACAGATTGTGTCACAAATCCTGCTCGTATGTACAGGTCAGATTTAAAAAAACTCCGATTTAAGGTGAGCACAGAGAAACGTTCCTCCTTCAGCAGATGAAAGTGAAAACAGTCTTCTAGTGTCGAACTCTGCACAGTGAAGCTCAAACATCCAAGTGAAGTGAAAATCAGCAACATACCTTTTTTGAGTGGAGCTGGACTTACAATAATCGGCAGACTAATCGATAAGGAAAATAATCGTTAGTTGCAGCCCAACAAACAGCTAATATTCAGGCTCGAGGAAGCCGAACACTTTGTCCTGGCAAAACATCAACAGCTGGCACTTTGACTCACCACATTGCAGACATTTTTCTGCCCATTAGGAAAGTTTATTGTAGAGCTGAGGCCCAGCTCAGTGAAGTTTTTGCTGTCGGAAAGGCTCAGCAGCTGGATTGGCACTCATTCTAATACTACAGATACTACTTTCATCTGCCTGTTGTGTACACAAACGCACACACACACACACACACACAAACGCACGGAGGTCATTGAGGTTCAAGTTGAAGAAGTAAAGTTGGATCATTTTGCAACCGTTTTTGTTGTTGTTGTTAAATTACATCACAATCTTCACTTCCTACTGAGTGTTACAAGTTGTAATTTCTCTCATTTCAATCTGTGTGTTTACAAGCACTTAAGAAACCAGGTTACTCAGAGAAACTGGGTTACGCAGGTAATCAGAGAACATATTTACATGCACCATAGTAACCTGGTTACTGTAAATCTGCGTAAACATGCAGCAGGTCAGTAATCAGATTCTCTCCCTGTCTGAAATCTTTGTCATGCACATTCGTATGTGTAAAAACCCGGTTACCCGTAAACATGGCCAAGAAATCTGTGTGAAATCTAACTGGGGATGTCAGATTTCTGTAATCCCCTACCCAGATTACAGAAACCAGGTTTCTTGTTTATGTGACATTTAAGAAAGCAGACTGTAACCGACTTTTGCCCTGCCTACTTTAGTGCCTTTCAACATAACTGTTTTAAATCTCGTGAACTGCTAGCCTGCTTCTTCAGTTGGAGGGAGTAAATAATAAATACACCAGTAGGAATGATTGATTGATTGATTGATTGATTGATAGGATTACAGTACATGTTAACTTGACAATATCAGTTATTCATCTCAAGTCAGTTCTGCATTTGAGTTATGCTATTGTATTATACTGGGCAAATTCAAATTTCAAGCCAAATCAACCACATCACCACCTTTAAAGCACAGAGAGAGCATATTGACTTGAAACAGTCATGACAGTTGAATAATACTACATGTTTTATATAATTTAAAAACCTAAGAGGCCTCTTGTTGAAGAATGTCTCCATACTTTGCTGACCTGATTAAATTAAAGAAAAATGCTAATATGCAAAACCACAATTATAAGAAATATGTTATGTTCTTTCTTCTTCTGTTCAGGTCCAAGCTAAGTCTCTTCCAGTCCAGATCCAGTCTTCAGAGGGCAAGCGTAAAGGTATGAGATCTTCACATCCAAAAAACTCGACAGTTTGAGACATTTTGGTGCCGCAGTCAGCAGCGTGAACTTTTACTTTCCAGCTCAAAGCCAAGAGGAGCGAGTGCAACTCCAAAGCCACCCATGCCAGAAACGACTACCTTCTCACACTAGCAGCCGCTAACGCTCACCAGCAGCGCTACTATGACACAGACCTCATGGACTGCATCAAGGTGAGGACATACACTCTGAATGTGTGGGTGCGTGGTGGGAGTGGGAGATAGACATGTACTGTAAACTTGTACTGTTTGTCTGGGTCTGCAGGTCTTAGATGGCAGAATCTATGAGCAGGTAAAAGATTACCTGGTCTCACTGTGTCAGACTGAGCTGGAGAGTTACCAGGCTGTCCACAACACCTTCAACCACCTCTTGAACAGCTCAAATGGGGTAAGTCTTCAAACCTCACTTTTGTATCCATCAGAGGGATGTCCTGATGAAGGTTTTTTTTTTTGGCCCCAACCTGATCCTTGTCCTTAAATAATCTGCAGTAACAAAGTACAGTCCAATACTTTAATTTGCCTAAATGACACAGCTGCTGAGTGCACGCTCAAGCCACAACCTGAAAATGAGATAAGATAGAGTTTAATTCATCCTGAAAGAAATGTTTGTGCCAAAGATAGCAAAAATAAATATATACACAACAGCAGAGAGATTTACAGAGTGGAGGTTCTTCCCTCACAAACCATCTTTGGCAGAGTACCGACACCGGCTGCAGAGAGCACTTTAACCGGACAACAGACGAGTTTAATTTTCTCCTGTCATCAGGTTACTCACGGACTTAACGTTAATGAATGAGAAGCCTCTACCTGAACGTTTTTTATAGTCTGCTGTTTGCTAATAAGACGGAGAGAGGCGAGATAAAAGATTCAATAATAGCGTTGGAGTTTAGTGAATCTGTGTATTTTGTCAGTATGGGGTCAGAACTCAGTCATTTACAGTGCGCCCAAATCATTTTTCACATTTCCAACAATAATTTTCACTCTGATACAGTGAAATGCTCGACTGTAGAGCCGACTGTCATAAAGGAGTGCAGCTCGCTGCAACCCTGGCAGGCTGAGGTGGACAAAACACAATGGAGCAAAGAAAGGATCAGTGTTTGATCTGGTTTATTTTAGCCGATGCCGATCTATTAAATTAGGATGGGTTCGGGACATCTCCAGTCCATCAGTATCACTCAGTGTCTTTGTGAATGTGGGAAGAGCTGAACTCTACTGCCTCGCCGGCTGCTAATTAAGTGCAAGGTTTGAGTTACCTCGGCGCTCCTCGGTTACATGCTCCTGAGCTGTTGTTTGCCTCCTTCAGTCTGGTTTGTTCAGGTCATCTTGCCTCTCTGGATCTGGAGCGGCATTTTGTTTCTGCTCAGGCCAGAATATGAACAAATCATTAGAGAGGGAAGCAGCGGATACAGTGGTTTTCAACCAAGCTCACATTTCAGCCCATGTGCTTCCTGCGTCAACACAACTCCCCTGAAACAGATCCCATGTGTGCTCTGTGTAACGGGACATTTTGATTTGACTAGATGACATACTCGTGAATATGTTGGATGGTTGGGTGTGTTATGAATAGTTTCCCTACTTTCCCCATTTATCTGGAGAGTGTCTGGACGCACAGTTCCTACAATATTATACTGATTATAACAGAAAAATATGATAAACTCACAGTTGAGGAGCTACAACAGAAAAGTATGTTATTGTATGATGATTAAAACTAATGTAAATGTGGATAAAATCACGAGGTACAATACTGATGACAGAAAGATCATAACAATATCATCATTCGTTTCTGGCATAACTTAAATATGTTTTTGATCTTTCTCCTTAAAACACACGTGTATGCAGGTACTGCAGGAGTTTCACCAGCAGCTGTTTGTACAGAAGAACCTCATTTTTCAGCAAGCTCTGGACTTCTTGTTCCAGCCCATCGACGCAGATACGGTAAAACCTGAAGTTTTATTGGTAAATTCATGAAATGTAAAATGTGAACACTACAATATAGTGTTTTTTCTCTTATAAATATTTATAAAATGTCTGACAAACAATAAATCTAGAAAGTCATTATCAGACCATTTGGTAATGAAAATAATTAAGTGGTACATACTGCTGAGCCTCTAGTCCATTATAGTGTAGCACAGGAGTTCCCAACCTTTTGGCTTGAGTCTCCTCAAAAAGAAGCACTGTCTATCACCCCCTCACCATCAGTTTAATATATCTATCAGTCATTAGCAGCTCAACTAATGTGCTTTCCCCTCAGATTGTTTGGTTTAAATACATTTTAGAGGATTGAAGTCTAGTGTTTCGCAAGAAAATATGAATTAATAGAGAAAAGTCAGAAATAAATGAACTTAATTTTTGGTAAGAAATATGTTTTAAATTCTCACCTATCACAGGTTTAGGTTTATCTTGCTGCCCTTTTGGAGGCTCCCAGCCCCCAGCTTGGGAACCCCTGCTGTGCAGCTCTACAGTTAAAACAAACTGGAGAAGTTTGGGTCAGTGGGCCAATCTGTTTAATTAGTTTAGACTAAATTCCAACATCAGTTCAAGTGGAACAAATAGTTCATGACGGTGCTGGCAGCCTGTCAGCCGGTCCACCACTTTGGTCCAAACTGAAATATGTCAACAATTATGGGATGGATTGCCATGAAAATTTTTACAGACATTCATGGTTCTCAGAGGATGAATCCTCATAACTTGTTTGAATAATTGAGTTTATTACCGTCATATTAAATTATTGTGGTTGGCTCATGAACTAGTGTCAAACCAGGTGAGAGACACAGAGAGCTACGGAGAAAACACACCGAGACGTCTGACAAACAGGTTGAACTCTGCTCAGCTTTTGCCACAACACAGCGTAACATCATCCGACAAGGTGCTGCAGTGGCCAATTAAACGCATGGAAGTGCACATTAACACGAACGGCGTAATTCTTTCAGTTTATCTCGTGACTGTTGGAACAAAGTTTAAAATGATGCCGCTGTGATAACTTTCCAGAGTTGTAAAATCCTTCCTCATGGTTTTATACTGTAAACAGCTGTTGAGTGTTTTGGCATCTGATAAGCCTTCAAATTCATGGATCTATTACTTAAACTGGACTTCCTGGATTTTATTTCATTGTTTCCCACCAGTACCTGGAGCAACACGGCCCCACCAGTGCAGCCCATTGGATGTTTTTATTTTTAACGTAGTGCTGTTTTCAGTCTGAATCTCCTGCTGTGGTTTAATTAAAATCTGCTCTCCCAGCTGCCTTGCCCAAACACTTGCGGCTATAAAAGTTTTGTGTTTAAAATGTCTTTGCATCTTATAACGGCCTACACAAATCCCACCTGAGTCATAGGTGTTAATTCAAGTGCAATCTGTTCTGCATTGCGCCTTTGCACACCTTTTCATGAAGCCCGTAGTGTCTCATTGACTGGAATCTATTTCAGACTGTGTTCCACCCATACTGGTCATTTATAGCATTTCCTGGCCTCTATAAAACATTAAATATCAGCATAAATGTCACCTTCAGTCCAAAAATATTTATCATCGGCCTTTAAGACAGCCCTGGTGTGCAAATCTGCCAGTGGTTTATTGGTGGCTGCTGTACATGAATGTAATGCATTGCAGTCCATGTCACACATACTTCTGTCCTAGCCAAACTAGCCCGTCGCCCATCTCCGCCGGTCCTCCTCTGCACTGGCCCTCTGCTCCACTGGACAACACTGGACAATTTGTTCAAACTGCAAACGCTGGCGTTGTTTTCATTGGAAGTCAAACAAGCAGCAGCCTGTTCCTAAAGAAAACATTAGTGGTGGAGAGCCCTCCCCATACCACTTGCACCAGACAGAGGGATCCGGTAAGGAATAGAGCTGAACTGGGAGGGAGGGGCAGGAGGTAGGCCGGGCCCTGTGAACGGCCCAGCTGTGAAAAGGAGGCATTGTGAGTGGGCCTCATCAGAGTGCACTGACCCTCCCCACCCCGGCCTTTTCCCTCCATACACACACGCACACACACACACACACACACACACACACACACACACACACACACACACACACACACTGCTGTTGTCATGTGGAAACCTCTTAACTCAAATGTTAGGGTTTCAGTCTTAATAAAAAAAGCACTAAAATTAAGGGAAGTGAAGCTCTTCAACGTTTCTCAGTGTAAACAGATTTTTCTCCCTCCCCCTTACGTAACTGAGAGCCAGCTGGGTTTGGACTTGATTAAAAAAGATGTATATGTTTGATGTACTACCTAAATGCAGCCGGCAGAAGTGACCTGAATGAACAGTGGTGATGCTGAGACGAATGCTGTACTCCAGCTCCCGCTCCTGTGTACGTCTTTCCTACAAAGCACTTTTTAAGCCGGGCCCGTGTAATATGTAAAGAGGAAGTTGACGTAACAGAAATGGTAAACATAACTCACACTGGTGGTTCTCTTACTGGCATTTGGGAAACCACAAGGTCCTCTTTAAAGGTGTTCTGGTGAGTCATTAAAGGTGCATTAAGCAAGATATTTATTTTTAAGAATTAACCATGTTTCTGTGTGACGTCATTTACAGTAAGGGGATGTATTATTTGGACAAACATCTTTTTCCAGGGAAACCTTTTTCTTTTCTTTGTCATCTAATTTTAATTTGGATTGCTTAAATATTGCCCCCAAAAACAGATATTGGGCATTGTCTTCCATGAAAGATATTAAAGTTGTTGTGAGGGTTTGATCACAACAACTTCAGTAACTGACTGGAACAAATCCAATTTCCAATAATAGGTCAATATCAACCCTCATATATCAGCAGTTTGATATGCTACACAGTATCTCTGTTATCTTGGTTAAATATTGTTTGGTCTTGTCTCCATCACCTGCTCTCTTTCATACTCTCTCTCTCCGTGTGTTTGTAGGTGATGCAGCTGCAGAAAGAGAGTGGAGCGGCGGAGGAGCACGGTCTGGATAAAGAGGCGAGGAAATGGGCGAGCCGCGTGGCCCGAGAATACAAGAGCATCATCCACACTCAGAGGGTGAGAACCACATCAAACTGATGAGATAATGTTGTAGTCAGGCGTCAGGAGGGAGATACGGTCACTTAATCAAATGAGCACTTTTATTCACACAAACCTGCTCTGTTCATCGTATGCAGTACAGTAAAATAGGATCCTAGGTCATCAGGGAAATACCTGTTACTGTATTTTACAGGGAAGATACTACTACAAATTAAAACGCATCCAGATGACGAGAGATAGTAGGGGTTCTCAGACCAGTTCTGGGGACTCCCTGAGAAGAACTGCCCACTGGGGAGCTCCCCCGAGAGCTACATACTGTCAACTGGAACGCTGAAGTGACGTATGCCGGCTCGCGGTTGGTATAGCAACGTCACTTCTGCGCAACATACAACAACAGCAACAACAACTGTCGGTCCATTTGTTCCATTTTTCCAGCTGTTGTTTACACGCCTAAAGTTTTACATGGGTTTTTAAAGATGGCGGTTGCCGGTGCTGCATTGGCTCATGTGTTCAATCAATCACCGTACACTTACGTCACTCAAGGTTCCTGTTGTGCTGGGAGAGTACGTACTCTGAAGTAGGAGCGAAAAAAGTCCCTCAAAACAGCGTTTCTAAGAAGTACAATCATTCCTAGTTCTTGCAGTGCGGACACAATAAAAAGGGGAAGGTGTATGAGACTCTGACCATTGCAATACAGATGGATTTGGAAACATCTCTTTGTCTTTGCGCAGTAAGCCAGTGTTTTATACTTTTGGAAAAAGCTCTCCGAAGAAATAAATCTGAAAACAATTCTCTCTGCTCTTGCGTTGTAGCCTGAACAGGAAAATTTGAGCTTTTCAAAAAGGCCTGTGGTGGTCAGGTATTTAATGTTGTTAAACATTAAGAAGCCAACTTCACTCCAGTGCTCTATGTGGTCCAGTGTGTTTACATGCACTTAACTAACCAGGTTACAGTCAGCCTTTTCCAGGACTTTCCCCAGGTAGATTTCTCCTGGAGAACGATGATGATCTCTGATGCAGATCATCACATCACAAGGTTTGTTTTTGTGCCACTCTCCCCAAAATGTGAGGCCCGGTGGTCACCTCAGTTTCACATCTCAAGGAGATATCAATGAAATAGTTTGCCTATCTGTGACTGATGAAACAGTTAAGTGTTTGGAAACCTGTCACGGTATTACAAAGCAGTAAAAAACACAAAGTAATCTGCCAAGTTGTCCGTTGATTCTACAAGGAAGTTGTCGGGCCATAAATCGTCACAGGAACTGTGATGGTAGAAACAATATTGTGTTTTATTGTGTCACATTAATTAGTATTATTGATGTGGTGACTACCAAAAAGAACATTTACTTTTTTTTATCAACCAGGAAAGCCTCACAGATAATAAATAAAATACAGTTTCTGTAGAAGTAATTTAAATTGAAGAGACACCAAATTTAGCAATTTTAGATCTAAAGGCAGAAAGTTTCTGGCAGAGGAAGCAGCATTCATAAGAAGCTCTTTTTTTCCTGGTTCAGTGCCGACTTCAGGAACTCACAGTAAAAAATGTTCTGGGACAAAGAGCATAGCTGTACATACCCCAAGGCACAATTTTATATTGTTGACTTTCTTATCTATCCACAATATTCCTTGCCCCCATAATTCCTTGTGTGATGTGTGGGGACTACGAATATTGTGGATACGTCTACAGGTTTTCAACACAGGACAAAATATCAGTATATGAATGGATAAAGGAGAATGTCAGTGTTTGAGCAATGTAAGAACCGTGTTAAGACATTCTGAGCCTTAATCCAGTCAAAAAAACATTGAATGTGCAATAAGAAAAACATTCCTATTAACAGATTTTGTCACTCGTATTATTATTCTTTGTCTTACTTCTTTTTGGGGAATAATCATGCTGTAAGTTTTGGAAGTTCCCTTAATTTGGGCGCTTTGGGAATGTAAACAGCAAGTACAGTATAATGTTGCCATGGAGTCAGTTAGTTAGCTGTGGGCTACAACTTGAGCCCTGTTTTTTTGCCAATATTTATTGACATTTTGGTAAATTGGCACCATTAAAAGTATGCCGAATTAGCTATTAGCAGTTCCTGTTTGCAATGTACCCATGGATGTACAGACAACTATCGCTGTATTACTGTGATACCGAAGAAAACTTAAAAACATGATGATTCTCAGGCAGGTTCTGGAGTTAGAAGGATAGTCTTTTTTTCTACGATTTTTAAGTGGTTTTATGGACGTTCATTTGCGATGGATATAACCAGATATAATGATATCCTGAGGAAGAGTATATCGTGTCTGTTCAGATGTGACTGAGTTATGACTTCAAGACGGAGTAGGAGTTTTGATGCAAATAGAGCTGAACTACCTGTTAATGAATAACAAATATCTTTTATTCCCACTAAACTTAGGCTTTTACTGCAAAGCAACAAGGTAGATCGATTTGATGATGATAATAATAAGCCTTGAGATCATAAAATCAAAGGAAAATATGATGAAGCAATACAACACAGGATAACAGATAACTGCCTCACATTAACCCCTTTTCCTGATTTTATTGTGAAAGTCGAGATAAGTGATTGCGAACCTCATCGGCAATGTTTTTCCAGGAACAAACGGTGTGTTTCCGTTAAAAAGGAAATGAGTC
This sequence comes from Macquaria ambigua, assembly GCA_008360985.2. Classification (NCBI taxonomy): domain Eukaryota; kingdom Metazoa; phylum Chordata; class Actinopteri; order Centrarchiformes; family Percichthyidae; genus Macquaria; species Macquaria ambigua. Next base: position 57,541 of record VMKM01000930.1, on the reverse strand, counting down.
ACTCTCTCAGTCAAATTTCTTCAATTAATGGCTTCATTGTTCAACAGTTTCCGTCCTTTGTTCTTTTCCTAAATACATTTTGGATGATGGTTGTAATTGTTGTGGATTTTTCCTCTCGTGATTTGTTTTCAGGCCCTGGAGGAATATGGGACTCAGGAATCGTCAGAGCAAAACAACAGTGAGCTGGAGACCAAGATGGAGGTGGCCAGGCAGAGTCTTCGGAGGGCAGAGGTAACGCGTGTGTGTGTGTGTGTGTGTGTGTGTGTGTGTGTGTGTGTGTGTGTGTGTGTGTGTGTGTGTGTGTGTGTGTGTGTGTGTGTGTGTGTGTGTGTGTGTGTTATTGAGTAAGAAGTGTATTTCTCTGTTTTCTCAATCAGTGTCCTATTACTTAAACTGGCCCCAGTGCTCCACCTACTGGTTAAAAGATGAAATGACACAGATTCACAGATTAGGGTCAAATACTGCTGTCAGGTCAATGTTGTATTCATACAGTGTAGTGCTGCAAGGATTGGTCAATTAATTGAGAAATTAATTATCAAATGAATCGATAATACAGCGTTTGATTAGGAGTTTTAGCATCCTGTCGTGGGCTAAATTTAGTTTCAGAGGCTGTTCCACCCTTTTTCCACAAGAATAAAATAAAGAAAAAAGTTCTGATTGTAATATTAACTAACAGTTAATCAATTAATCTATTAGTTGATTGACAGAAAATTAATCTTCAACAATTTTGATAATCGAGTAATCGTTTAAAAAATTTATCAAGGAAAAATACGAAATATTTTCTGGTTCAAGCTTATTAAATGTGAGAATTTGCTGCTGTTTTCTCTTTTTAAATCAGTGTAAATTAGATATCTTTGCATTTTGGAGTGTTGGTTGTGCAAAATGAGCAGCTTGACACAGAATTTGTTTAAGGATGATTCACACCTGACGTGGAAGCGGCTCGGGTCGCATATTTCTGTCCGAACCCGAGTCTGAGACAGCAGTAACCGAGCCCGACCCGACGCGGTTAATGTGAGCTGAAGCACTGGGTTTGTGTTGCCCTGTCATGCAATTGTTGTTACCTTGGTTACAGCTTTCCTGTTCACCATGATTACACGTGTGTGGGCACCTTGTAAATGAGAGGTAGATTGTTATAACACACACACACATTACGCAGTGTCATCAGCAGGGTTAAATATAATAGAATTTGAGTCTCACCATCGTCGATTGTCAAGTCCTTCGTCTTTATGAACTTTTGAACTCAACAGTAACCGCTGTTCTGTGGTTTTCTGTAGTTTTAAACTTCCCCGATGACAAATTTAGTCAGCAAAACATGTCAGCTCTGAGCAACAAGAACTATTGGTATCAGTTGTCGATAACCTTCAGTGTGTCATCGTGTTTGTTTATTTCTTTATTTTTCAGACGGTGAAGGTGAAGGCAGAGGCCCGCCTGGACTTGCTGAGGCAGGCCGGTGTTGCTGTTGAAACGTGGCTGAAGAGCGCCATGAACCAGGTGATGGAGGAGCTGGAGAACGAGCGCTGGAACAACCTCAGTACCCATGATCCTTCACTCTCTGTAAGTAAACTAATGCGTAAATGCTAATTTAAACATTGTATTTTAAGAGTACAGAGTATCTAGTTCTCCCAGAGTCATTATAGTGTCATATTACTGCAGGGAACAGCAGATTTGGAGCGAGAGGACGAAGAGGAGATGGAGGACAGTGGCGAAGTGTTAGACGACAGCAGCTCCAGCCCCTCCAGCACCTTGAAAAACTATCCCCTCACCTGCAAAGTGCTCTACTCCTACAAGGTACCAGCAGAATACAAAGTAGTGCTTCCGGTGTCCATACAAAATACAAGCAAAATACATGGTTTGGAAGGACATTGACGTTCAGGAGACGAGTGTGTTACTAGTGTTACTAGGTCTCGTTTGTGCTCTCGTTTCACCTTATTTTTTTATGCAAACTGATCTGTTTCCTTGTTTCCAGGCGTCTCAGCCAGATGAACTGACCATTGAGGAGCAGGAAATCCTGGAGGTCATTGATGATGGAGACATGGAGGACTGGGTCAAGGTACATATCCACACATTTGAGCTATGTTGTTGAATTTGTAGCCTCAGATTTCAGCGTTTTCAGCTGAACTTAATTGGGTTTTTTGATGTTTGTTGTGGATTTCCCACCAAGAACTTTTCACCAGTCATCATCATGAGTATATACATTTTTTCTACATTTCCAGGCCAGAAACCGCAGTGGACAGGTAGGCTACGTCCCAGAGAAATACTTGCAGCTGCCCTCCTCCAACAGCCTACTGAGTATGCTGCAGGCTCTGGCCGCGCTGGACGCCCGATCCCACTCCTCCAGTAACTCCACTGAACCTGAAACCGAACTACCAACTGGCTCTGTCAACGGAGACTCCAGCGGTGAGGGATACCTCTGCTAAATCAATACTTATATAGCCAATATTTAGTGTCTGCCAAATGTGTCTATGTCCTGCTATATTGTCCTTCTCTGTCGTAGTGTCATTTGCGAAGGCCCTGTATGACTACGCTGGACAAACGGACGACGAGCTGTCGTTTCCAGAAGGTGCCATCATCCGCATCCTGAGCCGAGAGACCCACGAGGACGATGGTTTCTGGGAGGGAGAGTTTAACGGCGTCGTCGGCGTCTTCCCTGCGGTTCTGGTGGAGGATCTCGCCGGTGCCAGCGAGAATGGAGATGGACAAAGAGACGGCAGTGCACAGGTATGTTGACGCTAATATACATTAAAAATGAGAAAAGACTGGAGGTGTGTGACTGTTCTGATGGATATGGCTATTTCCTGACATCCCCAATAAACTTAAAGATCAGAAATTGAGCTTTTGCGTTTGGTTTTATACACGATTTCTGTTATTATTAACATCCTCCTGTTCTGAGCTGATCAATCAAATACATAAGATCAAAAAAGACAGTAATCAGTGAGAAATAAGCATCTGAGAAACTAATAATAACGTATGGTTTGGTTTGTCATTGTTGTAGCACCAATGCATATTTATGTCAGATTTGGTGGGTTGTATTTAAAAATCTGGGATCTGTATTTATCCAGCATCTCAGAATCTACACTATTGGACTAAAAATACTCCTTCCTCAAAGTTATGATGATGTGTTGTAGTTTTTCTGACAGTTGTGGTTCGAAATATTAATGGAAACAATCGAACTGCAGAAAAAAGCAACACTTTCAGCAGAGATAGGAGTCATTTACTGAGTTAAGAAAGTTGATTAAATTCTCTTTCTTACACCTAAAAGTGGGAACAAATTTGCATCACTGAGAATGTTTGCTCAGTTAGGACAGATTTTCCGCTCTGGGAGGCTTGATAAATACAGGCCCTGGTTAGCCAAACAAGGCCAGTGTACGCTAACTTTTTATACCATCACACACATGTAAATTCATGTTTTTTGCCCGCTGTCTTCAAGGCGTCCCCCTCCCCTTTGGCCCAGTGCGACCGATCCCCTCGTAGTCCCTTCCAGCCGGGGCCTCTCCATAGCAGCCCCCTTCAGACACCCACCATGTCCTCTCCTCAGTCGAGTCCCTGCAGCGCCACAGCCTCTCCCATTGGCCGACCACCCTCCTATCACAATGGACATCACAGGCCGCCACCTGCGCCGCACAAAAGCCCCTTTCAGAGTAAGATTTACTGGTTTGTCTGTATTAAAGTAGTCAGAGTAAGAATGATGTCTGAATGGTAGTGACCGATCTGTGATCTCTGATCTGTGTCCACTGCTCTCTTCAGGTCCAGTCCAAGGCTCCCCTCAACCCCCCAAATACCCAGAGAGTAGCTCTGGCACCATCCGACCTGTGAGTAAACACACACTTTCTGTGTTTGTCTTTCTATGTGTGTTAGCCCGGTGATAGAGCGACGACCTACCGACGTGTACCCGGCGTCCTGCCTGCAGTGAGCTGGAAAAGGCTCCATTAACCCGCTGCCCTTCAAAGGATGAGCAGTTTAAAGATTGTATGAATTAACAAACACGTTATATTGTTGAACAATTTTGCGCTTAAAATATATTTTTTTATCACTTATAATCTACTTTCATCAGTAATTAAAGGGGAACTCCACTGATCTTACACATCAAAGTGTGTTTCCAGGTCTTGGGGAGTACTACTGCATATGTGAAAAGGGTTGTACAAATCCTTTTGTGGCTCCAGAGGGAGCTGCGTGAAGTCTGATAAATTGCCTCAAGTGACGACTCGACTCGAGAGTAGTGAGTTTACCAGACCTCTGTAGCCCGCTGCTCATCTCTGCTTGAGGCTAGCAGCTCGAGGCTACATTAGCCGCTACTAGCATAACACACCAAAAATCTGCAACCGAACTGTAGGCGGTCGAGTTGCATTGTGGGTAATTTAGGCGGCAGGTTTTGACAATGAAGATGAAGACGTCGTGGAATAAAAAAGATGACATCTCCATCCGTCCATCGTGAGTTTGACAATGTTGTAGGAGTGCGATGCTAAATGTGTGCGGTAAATATTTAGGACCGTAACTAACAATTCTTTTCATTATTGATTAATCTGATGAGAATTTTCTCAATTAATCGTTTGGTCTATAAAATATCAGAAAACTGAAAAATTTCCGTCACATTTCTCAGTTTAACTTTCATGTTAAATTTTAATCATCTGTGTGTTTGTTTCATTCACAAACAATAACTGAGTGCAAACAGTTTCAGCTGTATTAACTGACCGATTGATGGATGTTTCCAGGTCCGTGCTGCTCCTCCGCCCCCTAAGCAGCATCCTCGCGGGCAGGTGAAGCGGCGGGAGGAGGTGGAGATCACGCTGGTGTGAAGGCGGCACCCTGGTGGTGGCGTCGACGACGGCTCTGTTCAAACCAGCTGGGACTTGGCGGCTCCGTGCCTCTAAACGCACTCCCAAAGGAAACCCGAGGAAACTTAAACCCCCTGAAGACGCCTGGAGGCCCAGAGAGGCCCTCCACTCTGTCCTCTTGTCTTTTCACACAACACCTCATGGGATTAGTGTGCTGTGGAGGAATATTGTGCCTTTCTCTTAACTATACTCCTTTAATTTCCTCTCATGTTCAGTCGTTTCATTTCTCACACTCCATTACCCAGCGACCGATAAATGGGGCAGATATTGTAACTTTTACTCAAAAGTTATACATCCTCTAGTCCATATTGTCCAACTCTTCTACCTGGACATGAATCATTTTACAGTCCTAACAAAATATATTGACAACTGTCAGAAACATCTGCTATTAATATCTCCAAATATCAGTCCTGGTTTTGTTTTCAAAAGCGCACACTGTTCAAATCCTGTTTCCTGTCTTATATGCTGTTGCTATCGCTCATAGTGATTGATAAAGTGATAACTGGCAGATGAGATGATGCCTCTAAAAATACAGTAAAACCTGTTAATGTAAGAAATTGATAGAAAGGTTAACGTCACATTATTCGCTTGTGGGAGGCTAATTAAATCCACGCAAATCTTTAGCATCAAGTTCAACAAAAACACACCAGGACATGTAACACAACATGTTAAAGTGAGAACACTCATTTCCAACATGGAGGAAGCTAACGTAGCGTATTAGCTGAGTGGCACCATCAGCTTTCGGAGTAAAAACTGCTGAGTAATAATAATAATAATAATAATAATAAACATGAGTGATATTAATCTCATCAAACTCTGCAAGAAAATAAATAAGTGTATTCCCCAAAATGTCACTTTTCTTTTAACTGAACCGACTGCCTACAACTACATTGATTGGACAGAGATCAATACCTCATAATCATGAGATACAAAGTCGTAATTATGACAGAACTTTTTTTTTCTGTAATGAATGCAGCGCTCTTCCGTACATATGTATATCAGAAAATATCATTATTAATATATTATTAATAATGATATCGCCCAGCCTGTTATGTCACTGTGCGGCTCTTTCTCTCTTTATTTTCATGATATTGATCCGTCGAGAGTTTTCACAATTGGATTACTTCTATGCAACAAAGTTAACACTTGGCAGGACATCGCAGCGTGTTGTGAACATGCATCTTCAACACAAACCAAAAGTCTGGTCGTCTCCACACTCGATCAAAACGCCAGCATGGACGAGGCTGGTCCTCTCCTGACACACGTAACTGCACACGGTTACAGAAACAAGGGAAGAGTGGCAATTTTAGTTGAGTGATTGTTTTGTCAGTAGGGAGAATCTCCTAGAAAAGTTGTCTGATCAAAAAATTTATGGATCCTTTACCTTTTTATTGATTCATTTTTAAAACCTTATGTTAGTTTTCTTTGCACCAAATGCTAAGAAATTCCTAAAGGGAGAAACGTAGTGCGTACATACTTATAGTCTAACTTTTTTTTTTCCTCTGGTGTTGTAAAATAAAGATCTAGAAATGTTATTATGACACTAATGTAGCCAGTGAAGGTTGCTGGTGAGGAGGAGGAGGAGGGGCGGTTTGTTGAGGAGAAGGTTGCAGTTGGTGACAGTTTACACTGAGGTAATGTGCAGTTTAAACATGCCTTTATTTTTTAAGGAGGAAACCATCCTGAGCTGCTAGCTGTCCGAGTAAAAAAAAAAAAATCTATACTGTCATAGTGAAGCACTTTTTGATGTCTTCTTATTCCTTTTCAGTATTGTGGATGCTACGTTTTGTTTGTTGAATATTTCTCGTTTGACGTTTTGTTTACCAGCTATATTGGTATGAATACTTTTCTTTTATCGGCTCTTGCGTTATTTAGCCTTAAATAGCCATTGTAGTGTCTTTGATTGAGATTGAGATATGACCTTTTGATCGTATTGTTTTTGAAATACCAATAGTTTACAGAGAGCTTGGAGATGGATATCTGTACAAATAATAGCACAGCTTTTATTTTGCTTTTTTGTTTATTTTATTTTATTTTTTTTAGAATTAGGATTAAAAACCTTTTAAACTTTAGTTCAATTCGATCAGAGGAAAAGAGATATCTGTCAGCCATGTTGCTGTGTTCTCATTGATCTCCTTGAGATCTGAATGACATCAAACTTATTTTTGAAGTTTGCATTTACCCTGTTGTATTGAGAAAAAAAAAGATAGTCGTCAGACTGAAGTCTCTTTTCCCAATAGAGAAGTTGTTGTTAACTTGCTACTGGTCCTGATTCCATGTTAAGTCTGAATTCCGCGACAAACTGCCCACATTTTATGATGTAAGCTCTGCAGAGGCTGCTGAGCGTCATATTTACACACCAGTGGATGTTTAACTGTATTTATTGTGTACAAATAAATGTGAAATAAAGATAGCTTAAATAAAGCAAACAGGCTCCATTTTTATGATGTTTCAGTTTGAACTTTCCTTTCCATCCTGTTATCTTTTGGTGTTGATTGACTGCTGTGTTAATTAATATGTGTGATATCAGAGCGCCCTCTCATTGTCCATATAAGTAGTGCATGCAGATGTGGTCCATCGCGCGTCCCTTCCCATTGACAAATGTGGAGTTTGTGTCCATAAGAACTGCAGTACTTATGTTAAAGCTATTTGCAGCAGGACGTTCATGTATTGTTCGGCCCAGAAACAAACACTTTACCTCACAACAGACATTTAACAGTCGCTTTGAGTACACCTGTATTAGCTGTGGGACATTTAAATTAAATAGCTGCAGACAAAATAAAGAACTGTTAATTTGCAACTGTTTCAACTAAAGCAAAGCAGCAGTTTTATATTAAATATAACAAATTGAATAGAATAGCGTCTGTTGGCTGCGTGGATAATGAGTGCAGTCGTATGAAGATCAATGAAGGTGATTGCTAAAATAAACCAATAAACGATCATCCTGATGACCATGAACGCATCGCAGTGATCAGAAATAAAACTAATTTTACCCGTTTTGTTTACATTGACTTTTTAACCGCAAATCGTTGTCAATTTACAAATAACAAAAAGCACCACTTCCTGTCAGACCTTTTAAAGTAAATCACGTTGATTTTGATCAATATATAGTCCTTCAAGAAAACTAAACCTAAATCCGTGTTTGCATTTCCTGTAGTGTTATAGTGAAGATTCTTATATGTATGGGTGTTACAACAAACACAAAACAGCATCATATACCGTACATGTTAGGTCTACTCTACGCACAGCCAGCCTCTTGTCCCCAAAATGACACATTTTGCTGTTTTAATTTAAGGCTAAAATCGCCGTGCATCCGGTTTCAGTGTAGCTAACTCCGGCTAGCTTCACCGCAAAGACGTCTGGGCCATTTTTTTCTTTGCCGCGGTGCATTGTGGGTCGTCTCCTGCTTCTTTTTTACTCCCAGGAGTTGCGTCAAGTTAAACAGAATAAACAAGAAAACCAGCAGAAATCATTCAATATTACCTTAAAGAAAACCATATTCTTCATCACATGAAATGTATTGTGTATTCTCTCAAATGTCCTTGCGGTTTGAAATCGTTATTTTTTTTTTTATCAGAAAAGACGACTTTGACCTTTTTTTGTGATTAATCTCATTTTGGCTCTCGCTAGCTTAAATGCTACATCCAAGCAGACCTTACTGTTTTCATGAATTATGTCAAGAAATGTACTGAAATGTTTTCTTTTTCTTTGAACGAAATGGCTGTTAAAACTGACAGAGTATTTACCAGTATACAAGTATTTTATTAATTTATTCCCTTTTATTCACGTTTATTTTTGTTTTCACATCTCTTATTTATTTTTAATAATCATTTTAATAATACGTGAAGTTAAAAATAATAATAGCTAAAAATTATTTCAGAACTTGATTCATTTCAAACCTAAAAAAAATCATCCAACTTTCCAATATCGAATACTTATAGATTTCAAATTAATGGCAAACTGTTTAGAAACACAACACAGGAATCTAAGGGTATAAAAACTTAACAAGATCTAACAAATCTATATATTTAAGAAATATATGCTATTGGTAACACATTTTTATATATATTTGCAAATAAGATTACAGTTACCAAAATACAGAAACTGTAATCTGACCCAGGTCGACAGAAATTGAGGCCAAACTAGAATTAGTGGTGAGACCAAAGATAAAAGTGTGTTAAAACTATAAATTGCCAAATGATTAACTGGAAATTCATTAAAAGAAGCTGACGTTGAACTGAAGGTTGGTTGAACTGAAGGAAGGTTGGAATCAGTTAAAGAATAAAATAATCAATTGTAATTTAATTCAGGCCTGTTAAAATGTAGCCTATAAAATGGGTACTCTCAACACTGACCTCTGTTGGCATTAGAGGCAAACCAAAAGGTACTTATTTCCACGTGGTTTGAGGATGCAGGAAGATAAAAGTTTTCTGAGAAAATGTGACAAAGTCCCTGATCAACAATATAACTCATACTGTAGCTTGTGATTCATTGATGTGTCTTTTAAAGCATAACCGGGTCAAACCTTAACGAACACTTCACTAATATATTGGTCACAAACCCTCAGTTTTGTCTGTGTCTGTTTTTAATAACATTTTATTTAGTTTTCTTAAACAATTACAACAAAACAAGGTGAATATATGGATCAAAACTAAAATCGAAATAAGTTAATAAATACACATTTAAAAAAAGAGAAATACAAACAAACAGCAATTAAGTGAAAGGTGCAAATTGTCAGTATTCAGTGTTCAGTGAGAGAGGAATTATATGTTGTATTCTTTTCATTATCAGACTTTTTTAAATCAAAAAAGTGCTGAGGAGAGATATAAATAAAAGGCTTGCATTTAAACATTTGAAGTGTTACTTAAGTAAAGGTATGTGAGTACTATAAGCAAACTTTACTTAAAGTTTTAAAAGTAAAAGTACTCAATATGCAGAAAAATGTTCTCTGTGAGTGTTATATTATTAGATATTATATTATTGGATTATTATTATTGAAGCATAAATGTGTAAGAAGCATTTTAATGTTGTAGTTGGTTAAGGTTGAGCTCATTTATATGCTGTTGGGTAGTTTAATCTATTAAAGTTGGTCATATTTTATATCTTGATCATACGTTTTGGCTGTAAAATGTTCATCTGTGTACTTAAGTATAGATGTCAAATAAATGTGGTGGACTAAGAACAATATTTCTCACTGAAATGTAGTGGAGTATAAGCATAAAGAAGCAGAAAATGGAATTAAGTAAAAGTATACTGTATTATATAACAAATTAATTTATATATATTAATAATCTGGTATATACTATTTAAAAGGCATATTATAATAATATACACTACAATATTTAATTTTATTGGGAAAAAAATTGCTGATGGATTAAAAACGGATTTCGTTCCACGCTTTATTTTGTAAACACCGGAAGTACTATGTTTTATTCCGGCTGGCTTGACACTGGTGTGGAAAAGATGGCTGCTTCGGCGGCAACGGCGAGTTCGTCCCCCGGTTTGTGTCCAAATTACGCCGTGATTTGCTCCTTCCTGGAGCGGTACGGAGCGTTGTTGGACTTACCGGAGCTCACCTTTCCTCAGCTGGAGAGATATCTGCAGGACACATCCTCAGGTAGGGCAGGAAAACACCCAGCTGCTAACGGGAGGAGGAGAGACTTCACCATTGCTTTAATGATAATGGTACCGTGCTAGCAGGCTAGCAGCTACGTTAGCTAGTCGTGTGTTATTGTGTGGTTTTCTAACCTTCTTGTTTACTTAAACATAAGTTAACTGTGTCTTAGAGCTACCGTTCGAAGTGGAAAATGTGTCTATGCTTAATTTAATGATTATTAAGGTATGAGCCCGCCGAATTACTCGAGGTTTTCTCTCACTTTTTAGCTTTTGAATAGGGCTTAATTTTTTCCAAGCAGCCTTTATCTGCCGCTGTAACGTTACTCGTAACACAACACAGGCAGAAATGTGTGGTGATAATAGTGTTTATGAGGCAGTAAAGATTGTGATATTTCATGCAACACGTCGAGGATTTTGATAATCTATCGGCGAAGATGTCATTGTCTATGACAGGCACGCAATTGTGCACTTTATTTACAGTTAAAATATTTTGCCATGTAGTGGTTCGCACAGCTTCTGTCAAAGCACCCGTAACCGCGGCAACTTCCGGTGGAAGCTTTCAAAATAAAACCGTTTTGGCGCTCAAAACATGTTCCTGCTAGTGAATAGTATACAGTGAAGTTCTCGCTGTGCATTGAGTAACTATTGAATGCATAATTGTATTATTTACACACATTTATTGGTACATATAGCCCAGTGATCAATATCCGTGTACTTGTATATTAGGGCAAAGTTGTTCTACTTCCGTTTTTGCTGCTTATTATGGTTGACTTGACTATTTTTTAATTAAGTTGGGTTGCTTTGCGCAGGCGCGGCCCCGTCTGAAGTCTTCCTGATTAAGTGTCTCATATTTTTCGCCTCACTTTGAAACCTGTTCCGTTCAAATAAACTCACCCTTAATGTGCTTTAAACACCAGCCTGTTAACATTATTATTTTTCTAATTTAATAGTGTAGATCGACCTTCCAACGACATTATTTTCAGTGGCCATCTTGGAGAAATACTAGACTTTTTTGCAGGGACTGCTGTACATCTGATGCACGTGTTTTATAATTAGAAAAAAATGTTGCATTCTATTGCTGATGGGCAAGCCATCATGGACCATGTCAGATCTCTTTTGAATAGTTACCATCTGTATTAATACTGTAAATCTCAAATAGTACCCTCAACTGCCAGGTTTTTATTTTGAATCAGGCATATATGAGATAGGCCTTAATTTCTAATTCTTCTGTTTAATAGGCATCTTTGGTCTTATTTTGTTACTGCCTTATGCTGTTAATACAAACCCAACACTTCCTGCATTCGTTTCAAATTAAAAGCGATTCCCTTTATTTCCTGACAAGGTATTTATTATTATTGTGAAACATTTACAGGACTTGCAGTTTTATTAACAGCAGCTGGACGGGATTAAAGGACCACAAAGCAGAGTGGATCAGAGTGAATGAATCAAAGTTTAAACACCAGCATTGTGTCAGTTTGAGCCCCGTAAAAATGCATTTATTGGAGAGCATATTCCCTTAAAACGTGTATCAAAGTAGGTTTATGTAAGGTCGTCTAAAGAGCTGCCTAACATTACAGTACCAGTAAATCCATTTCAAAAGTGTGTTCTTAAAGTTAACCTATCATCAGTGCCATGTAAATCTACACATACATATATTTAATTTGTGTGAAGTGTGACCACACAATACACCCAGGTGTCACAAAATAAAACGTTGTGTCTTAGTGTTTAATGCTGTTTTATTGTCTCTCAGTGCTTATTAAACTGACATCTATTTTATCTTGTACAGCGTCTTTGAGCACTTGTAAAAGCGTTTGATAAATAAAATGTGTTATTATTATTATTATTATTATTATTAATTATTATTATTATTATTAAAACCAAAACAATTCTCAGGTACTCTGGGTATAAACATGAATGGCCGTTTCCGATTTACAGCATGGTCAAATATTTAATAACGATCATCAGATTAATCTGCAAAAGCTAAAACATTAACATCGTCACAACATACCTTGATGTATGCAACACTGCAATTACATGTGGCCACTATCCTCACAATCATCATCCTCACCATTATCACTGTCTTCCTCCTCCTCATATACCAAACTTTACCCTCAGCACAACAAACACTTTCAACACTTTGTTTTTGCTGCTACAAATGCAATAACTATTTAATGCTGCTAACACTATGTTCTGCAGATATAAGACATTTATTTACCACCTGATCCCATTCACTAAAGTGCAAATTTAGTTTTAAACTTTGCAACTTCTATGACTGCTCATTTAATTTATTTGTCTTATCTTATCTCAATGCACTTACTATTTAAGTTTGAAGTAGTATGTAGTGCATTTTTTTTATTTTAGGCTTTATTCATGCTTCATTTTGTACATGGTAGATGTTGTTAATGTGTATAGTAATGTTGTTTTTTTAAAGTTGCTTATCTCTGCGTTTGTTCTTGTACTTCAGCTGCTGTGACACTTGAATTTCCCTGCATGGGAAGTTTATCTTGTCTTATAAGAGTGACCTCGTAAAATGAGCAGACAGTTATAACATACATAAAACTGGGACTCCATATGTATATCTTCATAAAAACAAAATAACAATCTGTATCCACAAAGAAAGCAACACTTTTCTGATGCTTACACGTTTAACTTCCTCTAAAACTGAATCTGAAGTTAGTGGTGTGAATCTTTAATTTTGATAAAATGTTTTTGTTTTTATTGTCTTCAAGGAACAAAATCTTATTTTCTTACGATCTCACTCTGACAAATATAGGTGAAATTGAACTTCTATGGTGAAGAGAATCTAAGCTCAAAGGTCCACTTACTAATCATACATAACTCTTGACCGCATCTCAACAGTCTGATTCAGCGAATGGAGCTGGCTCATGTATCATCATCATCATCATTGTAACACGTTGCCAAAAAAGTTCACATTTGGGTCAATTTTAATGACACCTGAGCCAGATCCCATCCACTGAGTGAAGACAGTGAAAGGTGGCTGAAAGCTCTGAATCATAAGTAAGTGGACCTTATGAACAGGAATTAAACAAGAACGATGACCAGTGAGTATGTTTACGTGCACACCAAGTTGCCCGGTGTTAATTGGGCTTTTGGAGCGTCCTGTTTGCATGTGTCAAAATATAGCTATTGGACACGTCTTTATCCTGGTTTTGGTTGCCCTAGATATAAAAGCCGGGTTATTCCTAACCCTGTCTGTGACCTCAGCACTCCGTACGTTACTCTATGATTCGGACACAGCTTAGGGGGAAAGTCAAAACGTTCTGTTTTTTACCTGTTATCCTGCAGCGGGTTTTTACAATCTCAAAGATGTCTGCTCTGCTTTCTGATAATATGTTTGCTCGGGCTGAAACCTACGTTTTAAATCCAATATTTCCACACAGACTGCACCGCTTTGTTCTGCTCTTCTTCTTCGCTGAAACATACTTGAAGTTCAGCCTGTGGAAATAATAGATTTACTGTCACGTTTCGCCCTGGGCCAGTATTTTATCTCTCCGGGAACACAGTATAGACACCTGTCGGATCATGAAAATACCTTTTTGAAGATGAGACCTGCTGCTGGATGAAAGCGTTTTGACTTTTCTGATGAGGTTTGAGCAGGAAAGGCTATGTGACTGAATCATGGAGTAACGTACAGACTATATCTATGTTTCTGATCCCTGCACAGGCACCTCTACGACTCGAGTGACGTATGAATTAATCAGAAAAACAAAACCACTTCATTTATTTTGGTAGAAGTGGTCAAGTTGTACGCGAATATGACCAAAGACAGGTTAAAGGTCCTCATCGGGATACTGATGGTTAGTGAGTGGTGAGACAATCAGGATGTCTCATCATGTGATGGACAAAAACACGGTTAGTTTGCTTTATATTGTGCTTGTGCTTCAGTTGGCAGTTAAACAGACAAAAACGAGGCATTAGTAGCTATTGAGGACATAAGCATTTCATTATCAATCACAGCTGCTGATACTGATGTCTGTCGCTGTTATTTACTGTATAAATCTAATAAAACTATGCGTGACTGATGCCGAGTTATGTCTGAAATGGGTTTTTAGAGACTTTGAGAGTGATGGGGTGACCACATCGTCTTTCTAATCTTTCCTCAGTTCCAAAGCTGCTGGTTGATCTTCACGTCAAGCTGCTGAGGAAGATCGGCAAGTCGGTGTCAGCAGACAGATGGGAGAAATATCTAGTAAAGGTAAATGATTGAGGTTTTTATATTTATTTACACATACTGCACGGGAAATAAAGTAATAAAACTGTGGGTTTTTGGAAAATGTATACAGTGTTCTGTTTGGTACAAAAACTAACACAAACTTAAAGCTGCATTAATTGATTTGTTTTTAAAGAATTTATGTATTTTTGGCTCCTCACAAGCCATTAACAAATATCTGACATATTATCACCTTATATAAAGTTGTTGATAGCGCACAATTGTCTGTTTACACATTCAGCAGACACAGAACAACATCAGCATTCATTTAGACTCCTGTTTTGTGGCCACCTGATGAATTTAAATTCAGTATTTACTCTTTTCCAGAGAAAAATATCTGGTGGTTTGCTACTAAATGATCCACTATTTTCACCAGCTTGTCGCTAACTTTGTCTGTCTGCTGTTAAGTGGTGGGCAGGTAGTGTACAGCAAGCTTTTTTTTGCTACAAAAATGTGTTGAGTTTTGGGTTGTAAAACCAAAACAACAAGCTAAAAGAGGCTAAAACGCTCTGCAGAGTTTGTCACTACGAGCGACTTCTTTCACAATAATCATCTGATCCGTCATTAATATGATAAATATTGATTTGTGCTGCTTTACAGCCAGTGGATAAGTATCTGAAATCACATTTAGACCACCATGGGGCACTTAGACTGTCCATTAAAACCCTGCTGATAATTACTGTAATACTCAAGGGTGCGTTTATGAAATTGGTCCTAATTTCTCTTCACAATGTGGAGACGATATCAGAAACAACTTAAACCTACTGTGTATGTTCAGTTAGCCGAGGCTGTCAGAGAGGTGTAAGTAATTGTTGAGGTAGTAGTTGATGGTATTTTCCATAACTTTACACACGTTGATTGAAATGATGTTTGAACTATAACAAAGATGGCAGAGCATTAAAAGTCTCACCTTGTTACTGTGTGTAAATAACCCTCTACAACCAGGTTTGGACAGACTTTATTGGTATGATGGAGTCTTAACAACAACACCCCACCAAGCAGATAACAAGACAATATGGTATTTTAACAAAAATAAGTTAGGGATTTCACATTTAATGCATCAATTTGCTGATTAAATTTCTCATTTGTCCTTGCAGGCATGCCAAGAGTTCAACACCACCTGGGCATGGGAACTCGAACAAAATGGATACAAGGGGATGCCGATGGAGTGCAAGACGGGGATACTTAAAGTAAGCTCACTGTTTGTCCAGACTGGTTTCCTCACCCATTTTAATTGTTTTTTTTATTCGCAGTTTTAAAGAAGAATAACGAGTTCAGAGAAAGAGGGTGCTGGTGTAGCCTTAAAAAGTAATAGGCCTTCTTTTACAGCAGATATTTTGACATGTCATAGCAGGAAAAGTGCAGGTGTGATTTATAACATTAGTGATGGCTGAATTCCATTTAGGGCCGTGTCTGTAATCACTCTCTATTTACTATACGGTGCACTATATTTACTGTCAGTCATTTGTTGTTGAGTGTCTGAACTACATAGTGCCCTAAAAATTCCCACAGTGGAATGAAAGAAGCAGTGTCCATGGCATGTACACTCATTTATCATCAACTTGTCAGCACTCTCTGGTGGACAAACTGTGTCATGGTGACACTCCAAGCCTGGTTTGTGATCTCTGTACTACAGTTTCTTGTCACTTATCAGCTGACATATACACTGATACTGATATATCTGCAACAAGATAATATTGGTCCATTTATTGGTCTAGTTCTAATTTGAATTACACTGTAATGGCTTCTGTTATCTCCTTCCATCTGCCGGAAATTTTATAAGTATGGAGTGACATTACGTTAACAAATGCTTGTATAACAACATGCCTCATCCTCCAAACCGTGGTTGGGAAGCACAGGGGAGGCTGGTTTACTGTTCCAGAGCTGAAGTTGCCACTAACTTTGCGGTTAACTCCCATCGCTACACTCAGGAACTCTGCTTTTGAGAAGCTGTAGCATTTATTTTCTGACAAACTGCTCCTGTGTATGTGGGTAACTTTGCCAAATTGTGCCGAAATGTAAATATAAACAGTCTACCTGTAAAAACAAATAATAAGCTTATTTGGCTACATTTTCTTTCTCTAAACTGTTTTCTTGCAGCGAAGTTACTGTGAATCCTCAATTCTTTATCAGTAATTATTTCTACTTTGTTTTCACTCACACAACTGAAGAACTCAACTAATTAAAGGACCAGTGTGTGAGGTTGAGGGGGATCTAGCAAGAAATGGAATATAATATTAATTAGTATGTTTTTGTTAGTGTATAATTAACCTGAAAATAAGAATTATTGTGTTTTCGTTACCTTAGAATGAGCCCTTTATATCTACAGAGGGAGCGGGTCCTTTTCCACATTGCACAGCCATGTTTCTACAGTAGCCCAGAACGGACAAACCAGTCGCTTTAGAGAGGGCCTTTCGTGTTTTTCGTGGCCCCCGTAGGTTCTCCTACACGCTTGGAAGGGGAGGGTGAGCGGAGGGGGTATCAGTTGGTACCCCTTAGATGCCACTAAATCCTACACACTGGTCCTTTTAAGATAATTATGGACAGTGCGTCTTGTGATAGATGTTACGGTATTTTGAAACATTCTGCGCCTTTCTTCTTTCTCTCCAGTATTTGTGTGAGTGTCAGTTTGATGAAAATGTCAAGTTCAAAACTGCCATCAATGAGGAGGACCCAGATAAAATGCGGCTGCAGCCGATCGGCCGGGACAAAGACGGTCAGATGTATTGGTTTCAACTGGACCAAGACGACAATGTGCGCGTTTATGTGGAGGAGCAGGACGACTTGGACGGGTCATCGTGGAAATGCATCGTCAAGTAAGCAGGAAAAAGTGATTTTGATGGAACAAATATGCTGCAGACACTGTGACATGAAATTAAATTTAAATGCTAATTCTCTCTGTGAAAGCGGGTACTGTGTGTTATTTACTCTGAAAGGGGAGCAGTTATATTCATCCGCTCTTTTCTCCCTGTAGAGATAGAAATGACTTGGCTGAGGTTGTGGCTCTGCTGAAGACACAAATCGACCCAGCGCTGTTAAAAAAAGAACAAGAACAGGAAACCAAACCTGATGGTGAAGAGGATAAAGAGAAAACAGAAGAAGGTAAATACGAATCTGATTTTGTTTTTCACCCCACCATTATTTCACAGTTATGTGACACCAAAAGATTCCCACCCCTCGTCTTCTCTTTTACCTACGAGTGGTCATTTGATCTTTTATTTCATATTTACATTACAGGTGAAGTTAAAAAGATTGAGGACACATCAGATGAAGACATAAAAGACTCCAACAAGGCTCTCTGTCCAGTCTCACCAAAGACAGAGAATCATGAAAAAGTAACACAGAAAGACAACTTGAAATCAGAAGCTTCTGAGGCCAAATCATCACTGAACGGCATCATTGAAGACAAAACTGAAGCAGAACTCTGTTCAGAAAAGCCTGCTGTGGATCTCGGTATCAGTACAAAAGCCCAGAACATCAAAGAAGAGCCGATGGAGGTGTCGGACACTAAAACAAGCACAGCAACAAGTGAACCTGCCTCTGAGACGCCGTGTATATCAGTAAAAGCAGAAAAGGGAGAGGAGGCCAAGAAGAACAGCGCAGAGGAGATTCAACAAGCTCTGAAGAATGACCAACAGGCCAAAATTCCTTTGAAAAAAAGAGGAATGAAGTTTAGTGAAGACTTTGAAAAAAATAGTGGCATTATAGTGCAAAACCCATCTGTTTCTCAGGTCAAGGAGGCTCCCAAAGCTGACTCGACTCCTGAACAGACAAAGAAAGCACAAAGTGTAAATGATCATGTTAATGGCGAAGTTCAGCCTGCATCAGAGAAAGGGCTCCAGAGTCATTTGTGCGAGTCACTAAAAGATGCCGCCGGCGACAAAGAGCAGGTGACTGAACCAGCTGCATGTAAATCTGCAGAAACCAGAGAAAATGCCTCGCCATCCACAGACAAGGATGACGTGAAAGATAAAAAGGTTGAAGCTTGCGGTGCAGAGAAGGTCAAATTACACCAAGCAGACTTGGACAAGAAAAACCCAGATGTGCAAGTAGAAAAGGAAAGAAGCACTGCATCAAAAGAACAGAAAGAAACACACAAGTCTCCCCCGCCACCAACAGAACTGCCACCTTTACCTAAAGACGTAAATAATGCACTTGAGAAGTCGTCTAATCATGAAGAGCATGAAAAAATAAAAGAATCCAAACCAGCAGGTACAAAAGAGTCTTGTTCCGTAGATGAGACGAACACATCAAAGGAAACTGATAAAACATTAACAGCTGGTGAGTCAGAGAAAGTCAAATCCAAAGAAGTTGAATCAAAAGATTCGGAGACAAAACCAGCCTGTGTAGACATGGACACATCAGAGTCAAGTCAGACGGAAGAAACCAAGACGTTAGAGATGACAGAAGATCCAACAGACGTGAAGCAAACAGAAAAGAGTGATGCTATGTGTGAGACTAATGTAGAGAAAGCAGATAACTCTGCGCTGAAAGAGAAGCCAGGAGTCGTCAAAACAACAGAGACACAGTGCATAGACAAAGATCCTGCAAAGAAATCTGTTGACTCTGAAAACGCTGTATCACCATCTGTCATTGAAAAGACAGAAATACTAAAAGACAGCGATAATGCAGAGACCCAAGAAGTCACAAAAAGTTCTGCAGTCATTAAAAAGGAAGACAAACCACTAATCTGTGAGAAATCAGAAGAAACAACCAACGCTAAAGAGAGTTTGGAGTCTTCTGTTGTTAAAAAGTTAGACAAATCAGAAGCATGTAAACCTGTCGAGAAGCACGATAACATCAAAGACTCAGAGAAGACTCAAGATAAAACCAGTGCAGCCTTAGAGTCTAACGCTGAAAAGACGGAAAAGATTGAAAAGACTGAAAATACGGAGAAGACTGAAAAGAAAGAAAGGTCTGAGAAGACGGAAAAGCCTGAAGGTGTAAAGAAAACTGTCAACTCTGAAGACAAAACGATACATGATGTTGGCAAGATAAGCGACTCTACGCCCGGGCCAATGGAGGTAGAAGCAGTGGCCGTTAAACACGATCTGACAAAGCCACAAGAGGACGACAAAACTGAGATGAACTCTGTTGCACATAAGACGACAGAGGACGCATCTGAAGGGAAAGATAAACCATCCAGCCCCGTTGAGAAGACAAAGGTCTCTGAAGAAACTGATAAAAAACCTGAAAGGCCAGACACAGAACAGAAAAAGGTGTCTGAAGAACAGCCTAAAAAAATTGTGGCAGAGCATCTGTCATCAGAAAGTAAAAAAGATGCCGACAAGGAAAACGTCAAGGACGCAGACAATGAAAAACTTAAAAATGACAGTGAGAAAAACCTGTGTCAAAACAAAAAAAGTAAAGAGGATTCAACAAAAGATAAGCTCTCAAAAACTGATGAAACAAAGGAGGAGAAACATAAAGGTAAAGGGAGTGAAACCTCAACCAAAATTGACGAATCTGGTGGCCAAAATGTGAGCAAAGAACCCGAATGCAAATCCTCAACTGAAACGGAGAAAGCAGGCGACCCAAGCAAAGAACCGGATACCGAAAAGCCCACGGAAGAGGAAAGTAAAAGCAAAAGTGAAGAAGAAGATTCTGCAACAAAAAAGGAGGTGGCGAATGGTGGGGAGGCTCCGCCAGATGCTCGGGTGGTGGGCGCTAGTCGGAAAATCAAGCGCCCAGCCCACCGAAGGAAAGCTGAACTGAGAGAGGAGAGACACGGGGATTCGGAGTCTGATACGAACACGGGGATGTCTCTGCGAAGATCGCCGAGGATCTCCAGGCCAACACCAAAGGCGGTAGAGATCCATGACAGGAAGCTGGAGAAATCTCAGGCAGAGAAGCGCGAGGACGACAAGGGTGAGAAAGAAAAAGACGAGGAGGAGAAGGAGGAAGAGGAGGAGGAGGTGAAAGCTGCCCAAAAGAAACCAAGAGAGAAAAAGGCTCAGGATCAGGAGGGTCAGCTCAAGCCTAAGGTAAGATTGCTCATTAGGTTGCACTATTTACATTTTCATCTTTTATGAAAGCAGACAGTAGATGTTTAACAACAGAAGGATCACACCAGTGGTTTAGCATGTTTAAGCCCAAAAACTGCTTAGTTTTAGTTTACCAAAAGTCAAGTTCGAACGAATCCAAACTATCGCGTAATTAATTCAAACACAACCAATATAGCGTAAGCGTAGCACAAGTGTCCTCCTCCACTTTAATTTATTAGCTTAGTTTACCAAAGGTCAATAGAGTAAGCTGATAGTGAAGCCCTCTGCTGGACCACAAGGCAAACTACTTCAAATGGTCTGTTGCACTAGTAGACTGTAAATTTTAAATTCAAACAGGTCATTACAGTTCAAATATTACATTTTTTCCCACGTTCGAATGAAAGTTTTTGAATAAAAATTTACAAAACAGGCAGCCATATTTTAGCTTGTTGAACTGAATCCAATCGGCCCCTGTAAGGTAAAAAGAAAACAGAAAAAGAAAATGACAGGGCTACTTGCATGAATTGGGAAATTGTCAATAATTGAAGTTGTAGGCACATGATTTACTGAGCTGTCCTTTTAACTAGTCTGCTCTGCTGAAAGTCAACATGCTGTGCTTGTTCAAGGGGAGAAAGAGACGGAAGAATCGGTGGTCCAACACGCGGACGCGTCGTAAAAAGAAAGGCTCCGAAGATGAAGACGACAACAGCGACGAGGTGTCCAGTGAAGAGGTGGAGACTGAGGAAGAGGACGACAGCGACGAAGACTACAAAGTCGAGCGAAGCAGAAAGAGGCGGAATCGTAACAGAGAAAGACGAAGCTCGGACTCGTCGACTTCCTCAGACGAAGACCTACCTCCAAATGACGACCCCTGCAAACATTGTGGTCTTCCAAATCACCCCGAGCTGGTGGGTACTCACAGGATCTCACAGCTGTACCAACGTATATTTCATTCTTTATGTGTTTTAATTGATTAGCAAGCAATTGTCAAAACAGAAGTTACAAAGTGATTTATAGGAATAAGAAAAGGGAAAGCGGGAGATAGAAGAAGACATATATTAACTAAGAGAAATAACTGTATAACCCACAAAGTAAAAGTTATCAAATCAATGGAAAGCCAAAGAAAACTAAATGTCACTTTTTAGTTTTCGGCCTTGACCTGGGAACAGGTCGATTAATCGTTTATAAAATGTCAGAAAATAGTGAAAAATGCCTGTCACAGATTCCCAGAGCTCAAGGTGACGTCAACAGTCCAAATCCCAAAGATATTCAGTTTACAGTGATATAAAACAATAGAAAAGCAACAAATCCACATATTGGTGCAGATGGAACCACGGAGAGTTTGGCATATTTGTTTGAAAAATGATGCAAAAGATTAATCGATTGATTTAACATCTGTCAACGTCTCCTTTCCAGATCTTACTGTGTGATTCGTGTGACAGCGGGTACCACACAGCCTGTCTGAGGCCTCCCCTCATGATCATCCCCGACGGAGAATGGTTCTGTCCGCCCTGTCAGCATGTACGTACCAGTCAGAGCACTGAATATTAAAGAAGAAATAAATGAAATATGATAATAGGTTTAATGTTTTGTTAATCCCCTCTGTAGAAGCTACTCTGTGACAAATTAGAAGAGCAGCTCCAAAATCTCGACGCTGCTTTGAAAAAGAAGGAACGGGCTGAGAGAAGGTGAGACATTTTGTGCCTCAACTGTTCATTAAAAATGAGCACGTATACTCTTAAGCACACCTGGGAGAAGTTTGCCTTCAAGCCTTTAGACCTTTAGAAGTCAGGTGACGTAGTATAAAGAGAGACAGCAAAGTCTGTGTAGCGAGGAGGTCGGGGTGGATGAATGGGTCAAACACCGGACGCTATTTGTGTCCCGTGTGAAACTTAACGTATTATTTTAACCCGAACCATGATCTTTTCCTAAATCTACCCTAGTAGTTTTGGTGCCTAAACCTGACCAAACTGCCAAACGTCAACCATGTGAAGGCAAACTTCTCCCACGTACCACCCAAGCAATGACACCTACTGTACCCAGTCAAGTCAGTGTTTCTTTATATCGTAATGCTCTGATTGTTCTGTCCACTCCCTAATCACAGCGTTTACTGTGAAATTTCAGCTCCTTCACAGTAAAAGCTTTGCAGTGCTACCCACATTTGAACACGACTGAATAGTTTATGTCAAAACACACATGCTAATTAATATTTTGTTTTTTCACTTTAGTTTTTTTTTATGATTTCAATATTTAGAGACGTATAACACCAACAGATGAACATGTTAACCGACAAACAAACCTAAAAAATAGAAAAAACGAATTTGTTTGGGAGTTACTTTTATGTAGTTCATCCATTCTCACAGTTTCACACAACTAAATCAGTTCTTTCCGTAGTCTTCGTCACTGTTTGGGGTCCTGAATAATGTCCATTTCTCCCACTTTTCTTCTTGTAATCTCAAACAATGTGTCAATTTTTCCATTATTATGCTAATTATTTTAACAACGAAATAGTGAAGACTATATTGGGTTGTGTTAGTATGGTTTATATTCTACTTGAGCACCTCCTGTATTCAGAGAGGTGTCATTCAGTTTGTGATGTCGGGCTTTCTTAATGCGTATTATCTCCTGCAGGAAAGAGCGTCTAATTTATGTTGGAATCAGTGTTGAAAACATCATCGCGCCCTCCGTAAGTACATTACAGTGTGATTTGTACATTTCTGCCGGATAAATATTCGCCTGTTGATGTTTGTAAATGTAAACTCTCCCTCCTTGCAGACGGAGGTAGAGGAGGAAAAGCCAGAGATCATAATCAAAGAGAAGAAGGAACCAAAGCGAAGTAAGAGCTGTGGTCGAAGGTCTACGAGGGCGAAGAAATCCATCAGCTACAGGTCTGAAACGTACTTTTTAATATCTCATGAGTAAATTATTATTTTTTTTAGGGGTTTTATATGCTGATTTTAATTTTATTTTCACATGCAATGGTTCTTGTTTAGATGATAAGACTACAAAAAACATTCAGAAAGGTATATTTAATAAGATAAGACTTTATTGATCCCCGGTAAAAGGTAAGAAGACAGAACTATTTGAATCAAATAAATAAAGATATAAGTTAGAAAGATGAATTAGAGAGATCACATTAAAAAGCTGTATACTGAACATTATATACGTTACAATTACTTCGATAATATAAGTGAATTGTTAAAATATTTGTGTGAAAGAAATCCAGTAGTGCAACCCCAGCAGCCATGATGTGTGTACTTTATAATAAAAGTATTGGTATATTCAGTAGGTATGCATAATAGATATTATAGTCATCATATATTCAAAATATATAATATATGTGCAGCATACAGTAATAATACAATAAAAGAATGCAATGTTATAGCATATAATATAAACATACAATAATATCTAAAATAATAGTAGTTATGCGGTATTATTATATAGTGATACAAGAAATGTAATGTAGTGTTACATATAAGATAAGAAGATATTTATACTGTTTAGACCTGATACATTTAATGCATCTTGTTAGTAGCCAATCCTAATTAGCTAGCACGTCATTGCTGCGTATGGCTCAGCTTTTTGTACAGGTGGCACAGAATTTGAGCAAAGCAGCTGCAGGAAAAAAGCTGCTGTACCGATGAAGCACGATGCGATCTGCCGCTCATAAAACTGGAATTCTTGTCTGTGTCGATGTTAATTTTACAGATTTGATGAGTTCGATGAGGCGATCGAGGAGGCAATTGAGGAAGACATCAAAGAAGCCGAGGGCGGAGGTGGGAGGACATGAGTTCTTAGTCTTTGAAAATGATTCATTGCTTTCTTTCCGAGAGTTAGATGAAAAGGTAAATACCAAAATCTCTGAAGCTCACTAATTCATACAAAAACCAAAGTGTAAAAACAACAAGAAATAGTCTGGCCCCCTACAGATTAAACAAATGAGATATAACGTGTTAATTAGTGATCTTAAGAGGTGCTGGCAGGCGGATATTGTTACCTTTGGACAGAGCCAGGCTAGCTGTTTCCCCCTATTTCCAGTCTTTATGCTAAGCTAATCAGCTGTCAGATCCAGCTTTATATCTACCGTACAGACATGAGAGTGGTGTCGATCTTCTCATCTAACTCTTGGCAAAAAAGCAATAAGCGTAATTCCCTAAATGTCAAACTATTTCTTTTAAGATCAGAGAAAATGTTTAGTGATGTTTAAGGTTAATGATGAGCGGTGTTTTCCACAGGAGCTGGTCGGGGTAAAGACATGGCCAACATCACAGGCCACAGAGGAAAGGATATGTCCGCCATCCTCCAAGGAGAGGAGGGCAAGGAGAACGGCCGGCCGCCACGACCCACCGCCGGTCAGCGCAGGAAAAAACGCCGGCGACTCAACGACCTGGACAGCGACAGCACCGTGGACGAGGAGGAAAGTGAGGAAGAGTTTCGCCTCACTGAAAGGTAGGAATAGAAAGACAAAACCATAGCTGAAAACCATCAGCTCATAGCTGAATGCTGAACTCTGTGAAAGATGTATTTACATATATGCATTTGTTCATTCTTCCGTGGCTGGATGCAGCTCAGAGGAAGAGTTTGTCGTATCAGAAAATGACACGGAGGGCGAAACGGAGGCGGACTCCAACAACAGCGACTTTGGCAGCAACAGCAGCGGTAAGCATCGCACTTCTTCGTGGACCAAGAAGCCACCGAAGCGACGACGAAGCTCAAGAAAGCGACGGAGACCGAGGGGGTACTCGGACGACGAAGAAGAGGAGACGGACGAGGAAGATGAAGATGAAATAGGTATATAGATTATTAGTAGTTAGTATCACGTCCCTGTTTTAGCCAAACATACCTTTACACTCTGCCTTTACTTTCTCTTCTCTGTTGTACATATCTGTTAAAACCACATAAAGATGTGAAAACAAAACTCATGATCTGACATTTTATAAACTAAACAATTTAGCGAAAAAATAATCAACAAAAAAATGAGTTTTCTTTTAGAAGATTCTCGAGTCTTCTCCACTAATGCTTTGGATTCCTGGGAGGAGATCTTTGTCATGATTAAGGTCGAATTTACAGATTTCAAATAGCTGCACAAAATACTCGTATTGTCTTTGCAACACCTTGAAACAGTCAGGACCTGTTTTATTGTATGGTTTGATGTAAATCTGTGACGTCCACTCTTTCTAAGTTGGCTTTGAGGAGGTGATGTCCGTTTGGCAGAATATCCTCACATTTGTAACCCATTATTATTATGTTGTGTGTGTGTGTGTGTGTCCAGTGACTGAAGGCTCCAGTGAGTTCAGCGACAGTGATCTGGACATGAGTCGGCGGCGGTCTCGGCGGAGTCAGAAGAAGCAGGTGAACTACTGCGAGACGTCTGAGTCCGAAGGCTCTCAGGCAGAAACCAACCGGGCCAAAATGAAACCCCGACGTTGCCAGGACAGCTCGGACAGTGAGGGTCAGTCAGAAACACACAGCACATTTTAAGAACTGGATTTTGACCTTTTGTTTTGATTCCACAATGCTAGTAAGAATAATAATAATAATCAAAATGATAATAATAATACTTTTTTCTGATCTCAGTACAAATGTCATCCAGTTATTTTACAAAATGACCCTGTATTTGCACGAGTATAAGAGTCCTGTTGGGAGAGTCTCCCAGAGATAGTATCAGCCTTTCCTCTTGTAAAAACTGAAACATGAAATCCTTCCAGATGCTCTGCTTAAAAATCATGGGAAAAGAAAATCATGCACCTTTTCAGCACCATGGACAGTGACATTAAGAAGCTCCTGATACTCTGAACTGAATGAACGAAGTCACTACATGTCTTAAATTGGACTACTCGGAAATTCCATTCATTTCAGTTTTATTTATACAGCGCCAAATCATAACAGAAGTTATCTCAGGGCACTTTTCATATAGAGCAGGTCTAGACCGTACTCTTTATAATATTATTTACAGAGACCCAACAATTGTCTCTGTCATCATTTGGCATGCGAGTGGTCCTATACAACTCCTACAACACTATGAGCATTTATTTTATGTATTTGGAATATTTTTATTTTATCTTCTGTATCTGTATTCAGCACATATCAAATATCTCTATATGGACGGATAAAGGAGAGCGTAAGTAATAAGTTATTGCCACTGCAACAAACGTTTTTGTGAATTTGCCTTTGTGAGCTCATGGTGCAGGACAGACAGGACGAACAACGTTCAACATACTAATAAAACCGTCAAGTTAAAACATATAAAAATGCCAAAATATCATAAATATGTGACGACCAAACCAAACTGTGATAGAGAAAGTTAGCACGCTCCCCACAGCTCCCCGTGAAACTCCAAATAAACCCTTTCCACAGCAGACATTTTGACTTGTCAAAGCAGGAAAAGCACAGGTGGAAGTAATAACATAACAATAACATAACATAACAACAACGGCTCCATTCCATTAAGTGTCCCAGTGAGCCATCCATGTCATTGAGTGAGCATACATAATACCAGAGGCCTGGAACTGCAGCCATCATTAATGTTGTTAATTCCACATGTGCTTTTCCTGCTTTGACAAATAAAAATGTCTGCCGTGAAAAGGGGTTTATAACCACGTTTGTATGACATTTTATGCCTTTAGCAGTGCCGTCCGCAATTGCCTGTTTTGGTCATAAAATAAAGATTAGATACAGATATAGTCACACATTAAACTAGTATATATCACACAAGGCTGAAGAAACAATTTTGCTGAAAACCGTACCGTATATCTTTCCAGTTTTATCATAATAAATTAATTATTGGTATGAATCTGGGAGCAACAAAATGTTCCTGCTCTAACCACCACATGTAGGGAGGAGGTGAGTCACACAGTCGACGTCTGCTGGGTGAAATTCCTCAACAAATCCTGTTAAAGATAAAGGAAATGCTGCAGGGTGTTTTTGTTCTTTGTTTAGGTTTAATAGATTTAGTTGGATCAGAATGATACTCAGCTTTAATCAGCTGTTTATAGTCATTTCACCATAGTCACCAGTGGAAGTTGTGTTGACAGAAATAATTTATATTTTATTAGCATGTAATATCAGGGTAATCATGGCTGAACTACAGGCAACTGAAGGTGTCTCTTGTTTTCTTTTCCCAGCAAGTTTCTCCAGAGACTCTGAGGAGGAGTCCAGGGATCGGAGGGTGAAGAGGACAGCCGACTCCTCGGAGGAAGATTCCAGGCAGCGGCGCAGACGGCTTGCACTAAAACGCAGGAGAGCCTCTGAAGAGGATGACTCGGACGACGACTCGGACGAATCGTCGGAGGAGGATCGTCCCATCCGCAAGAGGGTGAACCGCATCGACTCGGACAACGACGATGAAGACGAACAGGAGGAGAAACTGAAGGAGAAGAAAGCAGCTGAAAAAGCAGACGAGGAGTCAAAGGGAACAAACCCAGCGGGCTGTAATCCGATGGAGCTGCCACCCACCAACGGACAGAGCCCAATAAAGAGCCTCGAGGGCCTCATCAGCCGGCCTGCCGCTCCAGGCCCCGTCCCACAGCTGGAGCCACCCAAAAACATCAGTGCCACGGCAGCTGCCGCCATTGCACCAAATGGTCTGGTTGGCCAGGAGATGGCAGCGCAGGAGGATGACGAAGACGACCTGTTAGGAGTCACAGACCTAGTGGACTACGTCTGCAATAACGAAGACTTGTAAAAACAAAATGGTGTACTGTTTCATTTTTTGTGGTATTGTATTTTTATATTGCTTAACTTTATTATTCCCCTCCCCCACCAACACTTCCTCGTCGTCCTTTTTACTTGTGTCATCTGGAGCTTTGAGTCTCAGCAATCTCTGCTACAGTAAGAACTGGATTCCCGTCACCAGTCTTAACACTGTCCCTCTGGGATTGTACAACCAATAAGGGCACCAAACTATCAACTCTCAGTTGTTTGGTAATAATAGTTTACCTGCAAACCAACCACGTCATCCAGCTCCACTGCCAAACCACCTCCTTCCTCTAAAAACGTGTCATTTCTCCTGTCACATCATCCCGTTTTTTATTTTGTTACATCTAAGATTTCTACAAATTTAAGCTCCTGTGTTCGTCTGCATTGATGGAAAATTGGCACTGAAATTCTTTTATTGTGTGGGAAATTGTTTAAGATTGCCTAATGACTTGGAGTTTCAGCATTTTATAGGGGTAAAGTAAGTCATTCCATAATTCATTTGAAGTTCTGGGCATCTGTTAAAAATGAATCTAGGTTTTATGTTTTACCCCTTAAAGGAATAGTCTGACATTTTGGGAAAAGTGCTTGTTTAAACGCCTTCAGGCAGAGAGTTAGATGACAAGATTGATAGCACTCTCATGTCTGTATGGTACATAGCTACAGTTAGCATAGCACAAATACTGATTTACTTTTGATAAGCTACAAGGGAGCGCCTTTCTACTGGTCAAACAGACCGACAGCAGGACCAGAGAAGCAGGCTGCTCGTCTGTCTGCCTCTAGCTAATCTGGCTATCACTTGCTATGCTAACAGTAGCTAGTCTGCATACTGAAGCACAGCTAGTTTGTGAGCACTAAGCCCAAGCCCCAGCGATGGACTGTGCTGTGGTCCATCACTATTCCTTTCTGGTCTGTTCTCAGTCTTGTAAAAGTGATTTTAACCAGTAACACCCAAAATAAATCAGAACATGTATGAAAACATGAATGTGCTGCATTTAAAGTACTTTTAATTTTAGCACTAATAGTAGTACTTGAGGAGAGTTTGATGATTATTGTGATAATACTGTTTAACATAGCATGAAAGTTTTAGAGCAGCACATCCCTAATCAACACAGTCCACCTACCAACACCTCTGTGGCTCTCTAACTAGCATGTCATGTCTCGTTTGTTAAATCTGTGTAAAAACCCTCCGTTAAAAAAAAAAGTGAAGTTTTTACAGTTCAGGTTTCATACGGATTTCACAGATGTGTTAAGTAGTGAGCTTCAGAGGTGCTGGTAGGTGCATTTTGTTACCTTTGGACAGAGCCAGGCTAGCTGTTTCCTCCTGTGTTCAGTCTTTGTGCTAAGCTAACTGGCTGCTAGCTAGAGCCTTATATTTAACAAACAGACATGAGTGATATCAATCTTTTCATGTAACTGTCCTCCAGAAAGTGAATAAGCGTATTTCCCAAAATGTCGAACTGTTGCTTGAAACTATTCTGGGTTTTTATATATATATATATATATATATATATATATATATATATATATATATATATGAACCTTTAGCTATTTATTCTTGTTGAGTAACCTTCTAGACTAATAACTAGTCGACCAACCTTCGTCAGCCCTCCCTTTGAACTTTTTTGTTGAATGATAGAGTAGCTTTTGTATATTGTATACATATATAATTATTTTAACTATGTGCGCTTGCATCGGTATCAGTGGTGAACTCCCGGTACTTTGAGTACTACATTTTTTGGGGGAAATAAAATCAGAACTAAAACTCGTGTCCCTCCTAATCTTGAGATCTAGTCTAGTTTCCTCTTATTACGTTTATGTTACCTTTTTGTGATTTTTTTTTTATAATGTATTTTTTTTTGTATATCTAAACTTTTATTTGTTGTTGTCTCTCTGAGCGAAATGTAAAGTCTTATTTTCTTTGTACATTGTCCTTCATAGAAGGTTAAAAAACCTGCAGACTCGTGGCTTTTATTGACTAAAATAACACTAAGCTACAAAAACACCCCTCTTCTTTTTGTTTTCATTTTTGTTTCTTATTCTACTCGCCTGGATCTTCCTGCATACAAAACCCCATGTTTATTCACATTCTCTATTTTCATAGTTCTTGAGTTGACGTTCAGATCAAGTTGGAGTAAACTACCAACGTTTAAGACCTCGCACGAGCGTGAAAAAATAAACAACTTGGTGGAGTAATTTGTTTTGAAGCGATAGTCAGGATGCAGTTTTGAATGGGGGAAATGGACAGAAAAACAACAAACCAATGACTTCACTGACCTCTGCTGGAACCAGTCTGTGTGTATATCTGTAGTTTTTGCTGTATTATATTTAGAGGCATTTTTTTAATCATGCAAAAAAATATATTGGGCAATTCTTTGGGATTGCATGAGTTTCTAATAGTTTTCTTTTTGTAGGGAAGTAATATTGGCACAACAGTTTTTTTAACAAAACCAGAAAACTTTGGCATGTTTTATGGATCTCCTGACCTGTTGCGTTAGTGCTGAAGGACTTGTGAAGTAGATGCGGCAGGATATCATCATTTGCATAGGTAAGCATGCACTGACCAAAAGGCATGTTACAGAAGCTCGGGGGGGGCGTTATTGTAGAAAATAATCTAGGACGGCTGTATCTGATTTAAGAGAGGAAATGTTTGTAAAATATTTTGTAAATTAGTCTCAGCATGGTCTTCAGAGGATAAACCACTCTATTTATCATACCGTTTTGATACTGGCTATGGCCAAAAGGTGACTTCCAAGACAAAATCTATATGTACTGCTTGCAGTGCACAAAACTTAGGCTTCTATACACAATATTTAGCTTTTAGATTAGTTGGACAGAATATAGCAAACCCAATTCTACAAATGTAATAGAAGTGTGTGTTCAAGTGGGTTGAGTCAAGAGTAAAGGAATGTGGATGTCTATGTGCTGTTTGTAACCCTGTTTTAAATTCTCCACAGAGATAAGGAGAATGTATTAATATGTGTCTCACGGTTATGAACTAACCTGTAGCAAGACCTGCATAGGAATGGAGAGAAATAAAGGCTGTGATGGGATTAAGGGAGGAAGTCGGTGCCAATGACTGAAGTGTTAACAGAGTTTCCTATTTACCTCATGATGAATCTGGGAGGAAAGACACCCTGTCCACTGTGTATAGATGCTAGTAGACTGGTTGTTGGTGTTTTGTCTGCTCCTTACATTTTTGTTAACTTTACTGTTATTTCTTATGAATCTGATCTTGTACATTTGTCATAATAAAATGGGTTTCAAGCCTCATGTCGTCCTGTCTTGCGTGACTTTTGATGAGGAATTTACTGATCCTGGAAAGGTGCTTGTTCCTCCATTAATACCTTTAATAAGTCAATGTATGAATATGTTATAATATGAATATAATATTTTATGTAGAAGTGAGCCATTGTTGTCAATACATTTACAAATTTGATTTGTATTTGCATTTTTAGGGAATTTAATGATTGGCTAATGAAGCTGACAGTCTAAAAATGTATAAACAAGGCTAAGAATCCACGGCTATGCTAGTGGCTCTGCTAGGCACAATTTACAGGCACAGTGTTGCTTTGAGCTAAATGCTAACGGCAGCATGCTAACATTCTCACAATGACAATGCAATACATTACAGTCTTAATATATCTATGTATCCTATTATTGACTGTTAAAATGTTACTTTTTAAAAAAGTATAGCAGGTATGTTAACCATGTTCGCCATCTAAGTTTAGCGTGTTAGCATGCTAACGTTTGCTAAAGGATGATGGAATGGCATTAGTTTATCAGGTTATGAACCAAAGAACTGGATAAATTAAAATAGGCACAGTGTTGCTTTGAGCTAGCATGCTAACATGCTCCCAATGACAATGCTATGTATTATTATCTTACTATATTTACGTATCCTAGTACTGACAGTGATATAAGTAAAACTAATGTTAAAATCCCCTCAAAAAAAGTTTAGCAGGTATGTTTATCATGTTCACCATTTTACTTTAGCATGTTAGCATGCTAAAATTTGCTAAAGGAGTATTTGGTTATGAACCAAAGTACTGGACAAGTTAAAATAGGCAGTGTTGCTTTGAGCTAAATGCTTACATGCTCACAATGACAATGCTATGTATTACTAGTTTAATATATTTACTGACAGTGATATAACTAAAGCTTTAGCAGGTATCTTGACCATCTTAACCATCTGGCATGTTAGCATGCTAACATTTGCTAAAGGATGATGGAATGTCATTAGCTTAGCATGTATTTCAAACTGCTTTCAAAGAACCAAATTAGCTGGATGAGATGAACAGGATTATTTTAGCCTGATAACAGCATGTTAGCCTGAATTAGTTAGGTTTCAGCAGGCCTTAGTTTTACATCATGTTCATGATTTTGGGGGATTTAAGTTAAAATTTAAAACAGTTCCCACGGGCTGCCAGTAGAGGTCGTCAGCATACATCAGTAGCCTAGTGAAGCATTAATGCAGCATGTTACAGTCCCCCTTTGAAGGCCAAGCTCCCCTGACCAACACCCTCTTGATGTATTCCTGTTAAACAGCCATGTGGAACCAGTCTCATGATAGTCATATGTTGTTTATGTGTTAAATGTTATCTATGCTGCAGAGTGAACAGGGGAGCTCTTATTTGGTATTTGGCGACAGCGTGAGACGGGGGGAGGAGAGGGGACAAAGGTCACGTTGTGTAACAGATACCATGCAGGGCAAAGTACCAGGCACTCTGGAGGTGGACAGGATTTTATAGGTTGGTTTTTTTGGGGGGGGGGTTATCCAGACCTCCTTGAGGACTACAAGGGAGTCATTTGATTCATGTTTTGTGGTTTTGTTAATAAAATTACATTAATTGGTTTATGTGTTCTGATTTCAAGAAAAATATTTCATACAAAGAAAAACTATGGGCTATTAAAAGCAATAATCTGAACATTTTAACATGAAAAGACAAAAACCAACAATTAACTGATCCTACTAACAAATATTGCCCAAAGTCTATAAACAAGACTAACGCTGTGCCCCAAATCCAGACTACAAACTGATTCTAAGCAGGTGTGTAGCGTGTTCATACTGGAAAAGTTACAAAATACGTATAGTATACTCAAAGTAGACATGATCTATACTGAATAAGGTTCATTTTTCAGTGTGCTGATGATGCACGCTATTCTCCCACAATGCAATGCACAAAGGAAATGGAGGAGCAGCTCACAGATGGAAATAAATGTAAATAAATTGTGGGTGGTGGTGAAACGGCTCCAAAAAAAATTGGAAAGCGAAAAAATAAGTATTACATCTCAGTATTAAATCCACAATATCTGTGTGGGTTAAAAAGAGTTTGTAATATCACTTCAAACACACAGGCAAAACAATTTTTTGCAAAAAGCACGGTGATTTTTTTTTTAGCGTAAAACAAACTTTATAAACACAAGAAATGACAACCATAAATGTGTAGCTTTTTCAAATAGATGTTTTTAATCAAAATATTAAGATATTACAAATGCATTTAAATTACAACACTAAACAAAACCTGTTATCTGAAAACATACTGTACATTTTGCTGACAGATATTGAGTCTGACATTTGAGGGGAAATACGATGTTTATTTCTTATTTCTTACTTAAAATAATCATACAAATATTTCTCTCAGAAACAAAATGCATTATCATCATCATCTACACTCTGAAGGTATTAGAGTACATTAATTTGTCCTTGGGTTCACAGAGAAATGCAAGTTGCTGCAGTTTTGACAGAGAAAAAATAAATCAAGTGGAAAAGAAGCAATGTACCCAAAACTATAACAACAAAGTTTCAACGGTATCCAATGCAAATATTACACTAGTAGACTTTTAACCTAATGTCCATATTAAGATTCAACAGACGGTAAAAGCTTTGGTCATCAAAGCTCAATCAGCATCAGTGTCTTAAGTGAAATCCTTCTTTTACTCATGTTTACATATCAAGTGTAGTAGAAACAAACATCTGAAATTGTAATGCTTTGACAATTGTGCAAAATACACCCACATTAATCCAACTAAAACAGACCACCAAACCCCTAATTCACTTTGACTCAGTTCAAACCCCCTTTTTTTTTTACTGTAAAGTAGTTGAAAGAATGTTGTAATATCAGTTATTTTTCCAGACATAACACTAAACATGACTTATCACCATTATTAAGTATGCCGAATTAGCTATTAGCAGTTTGTGTTTGCGATGTACCCATGGATGAACAGACAACTATCACTGGATCACTGTGATACTGAAGAAAACTTAAAAACGTGATGATTCTCAGGCAAGTTCTGGAGTTATAAGGAGCATCTGTTTTCTATGATTTCTGACCGGATTTCTGTGTTAATTTGCGATGGACACTGGAGATCATGATATCCCCGGGAAGTGTTAAGTCACACTGAATCTAAAAATGTGTGTATCATGTCTGTGTGTTCAGATCTGACTGAGTTATGACTTCGAGAAGGAGTATGAATTTTGACGCAAATTGCGGCAATTGGGGGTTAAGGGTTTTAAAGTGCCTTCATTGCCTCCATGAGCCACAACCAAACTTCCTGTTGTTTTTAGAACAAAACTCTGGTCTAGTGGGAATCAGTGCTACCGTTAGCTAGTTAGCCTAACTTGCTAGCTTCCACTTTCCGAGTGGAATACAAACTGAACAGCACGGTGGGTCCTCCCAAATGTTGAATGTTGTAAAAGGGTCTTCACTTGCTAACGGTACACAAACAACGCTACGCGATTGTTGGAAAAAGAGGAAAGATATTTGATCGATGCTTGTAGGCTTTACAGAGCTATGAGCTCCAGTCATTAGAGCACCACGGAACTTGACAGCTCGTCTCCTAGCAACGCTGGCTCTCAAGTTCCTGTTGCCATGGGAAACACCCACCCAGAGTAAAGTTCCAAACACTGTTTTGAATAATATTCAAAATAGCAGCAGTTTCATTATAGTTCATAATTTCCTTACACAAAACCTGAGAATTTAAATTTCAGTCTGACTTTAACATCAGCACATTAAAATGAATGTGTGTATGTATTAAAGAGTCGGTCTAGACCTGCTCTACTCGAAAAAGTGCCCTGAGATAACTTTGTTATGATATGGCGCTATATAAATAAACCTGAATTGAATTTTATTAATACCACTTAAATCACAACATTTAAAATGTGTGGTGTGTTAGCAGCAAGTCTGTGTCTCTGTATGAAGAACTCTGCTCAAGTGTTGATTTATTTTTTCCTCTTGCCAATCATTCCCATGAAGAGCTGAACCCACTGATGTGTTTGCCAGTCGAAAGCTCCTCCTGTCTGTTCAATTGCAGCTTCCTTGTACCTCCCAGAAGTCGTAGGCCTCACTGTGCTATAATGACAAACACCAGCCCAAAACTTCCATCTAACAGTTAGCAGTAAACGTACTGTTCACCCTGATGCATCCATCAGTGCATTAGTACAGTCTGTGTGTGTCTTCTGTGCTTCATGTTTACTGATAACAAAGAAACTTGTGGAGGTGCGGTAAACCTGCAGGGAGCTTCATGCATAGTCAATTAAGGTTCACCATCCAGGCTATGGCACATGTACAAGTCATAAGTGGAATGGCTGTGCATGTCTTCATATGACAAAAGGGAAAAAAGTTATACAGGTATTATCCACCCAGGGACATCCACTGGTAGGAGACACGTGGAATAAAAAGCTTTTAAGAAAGAGACACGCACTTATATGACTTGTCCTCACGTCACTGCTACTGTGTCTTCTGTTTCTGGGCAGCAGGGACCTCCAGCCCAATGGTACTCTTTCCAGAGAGGAAAGGGATGATCTTCTCAAACAGCAGGACGCAGCTCGCCACGCCTGGGGACACGTGTGGGGAAGACACAGGAGGTTAACTTGGTGGACATATGGGAGCCAATCAGGCTCTTGCAAAGATATTTTAGGTATGAATCATTAAATGTAGAGGACAGCCATCCTCATATACAACATAACACTGCTACCCTTTGAGCAGAGGTGCAGTCTCATGTTAAGAGGTGATAGAAGCAGTGAGTTACAGACTCACAGTTCTTCCATAGTGTTGTGTTTATGACAGTGTTCTTATGAGAAAGACTTGGCAAGTACAGATATATTCATTAGCTTGTGAATCCTTAAAGGAATTGTTCTACAAATGTGCTTATTTGCTTTCTTGCCGAGAGTTAGATGAGAAGATATGAGAGTGGTATCAACCTTCTCATTTAACTCTCTGCCTGAAGGCGAATAAGTGCTTTTCCCAAAATGTCAAACTATTCCTCTAAGGGGTAAAATGTGAAACCAAGATTCATTTTTAACAGATGCCCAGAAATTCAAATCAATTATGGAATGACTTGACTTTACCCCTATAAAATGTGTCATTTAGCATTCAGATAGGCAATATTAAACTGTTTCCCACACAACAAACAATCTGAAATCAGACTGGAAACAGGAGGAAACAGCCAGCTCTGTCCAAAAGGAACAAAATCCACCACTTCTGCTCCTTACCAGGGTGGGAAATTAGCTTTTTTAAATGTGAACATCTACCAGCCACTGACAGATAAATGTTCAAATTCACCAGCCACTCATTATTTTGTGTCTGAAATCTACCAGCCAATTTCCATCTTTCCATCCCTGCTCCTTACCCAAGGCTGGTCCCAGCCAGTAGACAAAGCAGTACTCCAGGTACGTGTGGCCGCTGCAGGGGAACTGGATGGAGAAGGCCAGGGCGGGGTTAAAAACAGCTCCTGAAATACTTCCACCTGCACAGAGGGAGAGAAACAGCAGAGGGTCGAGTCTGAAACTTCAAACACCAAACTCTCCAAGCCTTGTGTATGAATCCTGTCACCTACGAGTTCCCAGCACAGTAACTCTGTATTTTACTGGTCTGTAATTTCCTAATAATGTTCTAGAAAGTTTCTGGAAAGAATGTAATTCGCAAAAAAGAGACAAAATTAAATCAATACAAATTCAAATTGTTTGTTTTTGTCCAACCAACAATTCAAACCCCAAAGATATTCAGCTTCCAATCATATAAAATTGAGAAAAACATCAAATCTTCACATTTGAGAAGATGGAACCAGAGAATGTTTGATATTTTTCTTGATAAATGACTTAAAGTCTATACTTGGTTCTATTTTCCCTATAGTTAGAATCAAATAACTTATTCCTAGGAAGTTCTGTAAAATAAAGCATTACCCCCATTATGTACAGTGCACACAACAGATTACACAAGGCAGCTTCACTGTGTTTTGCCTACAACCATTAACAAACAGTGCTCCTATGCTGAAACACCTGACCCCAGGTAAATTCGTTTTTTGGTATTTTGAGTAAACACTTTTTTATTTATTTGGTTGTACTTTTTATTTTATTGTATTGTATCTGTTTGGTTTTTTTTGGGCACGTCTAATCTAATGAAACGGACCGCGTCATTTAAACCAAACCCGCGTTAATTAACACACCTGCGTAAACCAAAGCAGTGATGACCGCGGCGATGAAGTGAGCGCGAAGTTTCTTGTCCAGTTTGTGGACGTGCATGGCGGCAGCCTGGACCATGAAAGCGCATGCCAGCTCAACGGCCGCGGCCTCCAGCAGAGTCCCACCGAGGGGGTCGAAGCATCTGAACCCGAACCTCTGGTGCCTGATGTGGACGTCGGAAAGTCCCAGTGACCACACGTAGGCGGCGAAAAACTGCGCGGCGACCGCAGCTCCGAACTGGAAGGCTATGAGGACGACGGCTGCCCGGACGCTGCTGCTCCCGCGGCAAACGCTCTCCAGAGTCCCGACGGGGTTACACGTCGCCCCCCGGAAAGTTAGGAGGTGGATAACCGTCATGGTGTAGGTGAGGGTCAGGCTCACGGGCAGCTCCAGCCGGGCCGTTCCGCCCAGCAGTTTGAGTTCATGAGTGCAGCAACAGAGCTGGAAGGTGGACGCCGCTTCCAGCAGGTAAATCCAATAAGCTCCGGGGGAAAGACGCGCTGCTGTCCGGCGGGTCGCCTCGCTGAGAAGCACCGCAGCTCCCAACACCGACAAGGAAACAAACAGGTCAGTCATTTCCCCGGTGGTACAAACCGTTCCTCGTGATGGGGGCAACTTTTAAAGTATTGCTGTCTACTTAACTTCCCTCCTTTTCGACGCCGAGGTCCGGTTGATCCACTCTGCCGCTGACGCGTCAAACCGCCCGCTATGAAACAGGAAACAAGGCGCGCAAGCCTTCAAAATAAAAGCGCAATCATGACTCACTCCAGATAGCAGCTGGTGCAATAGGAGGCTTAAAGAGCAACTTGCAGGTTGAATTTTTTTACTAAATTTATACATAACATTTCCTGGAAATTATCATTTGGAAAGTTAATGCAGAATTTAATGTTTTACAAGACATAAGGGCAGAAATTCAGGAAAAAGTAGGTGTTTTTCAGCAATGCTCTTAAACACTTCTTTTTCCCCCGAGCCAGTTTCTCTGACTCTGTCTTAGCTCAACATGGGGTAGTAGGTGGTAGTGAGTCTGAGCGGTTGTAGTTTAGTGAGTCTGTCTTTTTTCGGTAGTTTTACGTTTCATTTTACTAGTTTTCATCATGGTGAATTCGTGTTTGTGCAGGTTGCACAAACTCCAGCCTGTCAGGACATGGAGTCCACAGTTTTCCAAAATGCAAATAACATTTTCTTACTTACCTCAAGAGGCATCTATTTTTTATTTGAGATAACTTTATGATTTGGCGCTATATAAATAAAACTGAACTCAAATTTTAGAGGCTTAGTCTGGTGATAATCTTTGCTCTTATTAACAAAAAACCCCATTAAACACCAAAACCACCAATGAATTGATCCTACTAACAAGTATTATCTGGGTTGACCCGATAGCCGAGTGGTTAGGGCACATACCACACAGGCGCAAATACCCCGAACGACATAAAATGCCCAAAAAGCTGAGAGCCACAGACAGAGTAGGGAAGTCGGAAAGTATTCAGAGACAGACTAACACGTTGAGGGTTCTATTCTTCTCGTGAGATTTGCTGACAAAAAGAAAAATACAGAATAACTCCGGAGATCTCTGAGATTTCTGCCTCCACCGTGATACAGTGAGAGTGAAAAGAATTAAGTTTGTGGAGCTCAAAGCACTAAAGACTACATTACTACATTTCCCTTGATTATCCAGAGTAACCTGGGCATTGTTTCTGGAAAGAGCTGTTGCTGTTGTGTATAATTTTTCAACACAATGAGCACAACAAACGAAATTCCATTCACCTCCATTGTTTTGGGTTGGAGGAAGACACCTCGATATAAAGACAAATAAAACTATCTTTTAACGCTCACTTTCTCTCTGGCCTTTTATAGCGCCAGGGCAGGACAGAGCCGGGCTAGCTGTCCCCCCCCCCCCCGTTTCCGCCCTTTATGCTAAGCTAAGCTAACTGCCTCCTGGCTCTAGCTTCACATCTAGCGGACAGACATGAGCGTGATATCGATCTTCTCATTTAACTCTCAGCAAGAAAGCAATTTCCCTAAATGACATTCAGGAAAGATGCTGAAAATTCGTTGCGTCAATAACCAGGTTTTATTTTGGAGTTTGTAACAGGAAATGCTGTTATGTATTGTGAAGTGCTTGATGCTTGTGTCTGTTTGGGGGGGGGCATGAGGTTTAAGTGCTGACTTATCTAAGGGCAAACTTCATTATTACCAGATATGTATTTTAGTAATACCCTGTGGTTTTATCTGTACTGTGTACTTTGATATTTTCCTCTCAAGAGTTTTCCTTTTGAGGTAAAGTACACTGATATCTTTAGTAGATTTGATTTCTGAACTTGCCTGCTACACGGGGCAACAGGAGAACAGTCTGTTCTGTTTACTGTCACTTGGATATGATACTTGTTAGTGTAAGGCAGAGATGATGTAGGTTCATTTCATTATCCCTCCTTTTGTCTCTCGTTATGTTGAGATTATAAATATGTGACTATCTGCACCTCAGGGTCAGACTCCTCATACACACACGTGTGAGTGTGAGTGTGTGCCTTTCAGCTGAAATAGATTGACTCTGTGCGTTTTTGACGGTTGGCTCCTCATTAGTTTACTCTTTATTTGTTTACCTTTTTATTCTGTAAGGAAATACAAAATTTCCGCCACAACTTACGGCTTGTGTTCACATCCAAATAATGTGAACAGTGCAGGAGGGCGATGATCCTAAACACACAGATGAGGCAACTTCCAAGTTTTTGTCATCATGTGTTTCACTGACTGAAGACGAAACTGAAGGCAAAAATTTCCCGGAACAGTCAAAACAATACCAAGTGTCTGCTGATGTCTGTGACTCATAGACTTGTCAAGTTCATTTTATTTAAATAGCCCAAAATCACAAATATGCCTCACAGGGCTGTACAACATACAACACCCTCTGTTTGTTGCTGTATGAGTGTTGTGGTCATCAGCACCTGGGAAGGCACTCTGGTGAATCACATGAAGAAATCCCATGTTGTTGATTTATTTCAATCATATTACTAATTTAAAAACTACACGTTCCAGGATGCTCATCTGATCTGGATGTAAACAACCTCAAATGGAAACAGAAAGTCAGCACTTTCACATCATAGTCAGTGTTTCATTTTGAATCTACCGTGCTGGAGTGCAGAGCCAGTATGTCGCTGTCCTGCTGTTTAGGGACTGCACTGACTGTGTCTGTCTCTGTCCATCTATCTATACATCCATCCATCAATCAATCAATCAGCTTCAGATTCATCTATTTCTTCAAATAAATTCTATTGTTTTCCATGACTTGAAATCACGTTAGACTGCTTGTCGGTCGGTCCACCACTTTGGTCCAGACTGAAATATCTCAACAACTGTTGGATGGATTGCCGTGAAATTTTGTACAGACATTTATGATCTCCAGAGGATGAATCCTACTGACTTTGGTGACCCCCTGACTTGTCCTCTAGCGCCACCATGAGGTTCACATTTGTGGTTTTAAGTGAAATGTCTCGACAAATATTGGATGGATTTCCTTGAAGTTTAGTACCAACATTCATGCCCCCCTCAAGATGAACTGTGATAACTTTTCATCTAGCTCTGTCATCAGGTCCAAATTTCAACTTGTCCGATACTTTGGTTTATGACTAAATACCTGCAAAATTAATGCTAATTAGCAATTGTTAGCATGCTAATACCCTAAACTAAGATGGTGAACATAAACATTTGTGGTTTTTAAATGAAATGTCTCAACTATTGTTAGTTTTTGTTTTGTTAGTTTTATTTTTTTTCCAGTCAGTTATACACACTAATAACAAATTGACCATACAGTTATGAAAGTGGTTAAATAATACTATAACATTATATCAAAAAACAAAATTAAACATTCTCTGACCAAAAGAAAAAGGTGTAGGCTGAAGCCTAGCTTATTGTCTCCCTTTATACTTATCAAAGCGTTACCCTTGCTCTACCCAAATAGCAGTGAAACAATACAAACAAACAAAAAATAAATATAATAAAGAAACATTACAGCATTAAAGAGAGACAAATAAACAAAACCTATTGAATGGATTGCCATGACAGTTGGTACAGATATTCATGTTCACCTCAGGATGAATTGTAATACCTTTGGTGATCTTCTGACTTCTCATCTAGCGCCACCATCAGGTCAAAGTTTTAATTTGTCCACTACTTTGGTTTATGACAAAATACCTGCAAAAGTAATGACATTCAGCCTCAGCTGTACTTTGTGTTTAATGCCATTAAGCAAATGCTAGCATGCTAACATGCTAAGCTAAGATACTGAATATGCTCAACAGTATACCTGCTAAGCATCAGCATGTTAGCATTGTCATTGTGAGCACGCTGATGTTAGCATTTAGCTCAAAGCACCACTGTACCTAAGAACAGCCTCACAGAGCTGCTAGCATGGCTGAAGACTATAGTTAAGATTTCATTTCATATTTATTGGCTCTTATATTGCTCCCATTTTCAGGTGCATCACTTTCTGTCTTTTATTTATTAATTGATGGATTGTGTTAAATTTATAGTGTTTTAATTCAGTGTCTAGTGGAGCTCCTGAGGTATCCTAATGTCCTCTTTGAATATGTTAGTCTGTGTGTTAGTGTTACTGTTGTCAGTATGTCTTTATATGCTGTGACCTGTCTGACTTGAGTCTTTTTTGTTATTTGTCATTGTGCATAGGCGATGACACTCCCCTGTGGAGATTAATAAAGTGATCTAATCAAATCTAATTTGTCCAGGTTTTGAGATATGTCTGAGATTTCTTCCTCCACCCAAAGTTGAAACACAAATGTCCACATTTGCAGCAAAACCTGCATTATAGTGGTATCCCTTTGTTTTTTTTTAGCTGTAATTATCCATTCATGTCCGAAACTTATCTTTCAGACTCGTGAACAAACTATGATTGCCATTTCCTGTTTGTGAAGAATTGTTAACATTTGCAGAGATTTTGGCAAGACCCGCCTGCAGCTGCAAACAAGAGACAAGAAACCACTTGACTATCTGCTGAGTAGGAAATGACAGAGAAAAATGTAAACAAGTGGCTGAATATCTAGAAAACTAGGAGACCCAGATATTTTTATTCTCGGGAGTTTGTGCACCAAACAAGAACCATAACAATCTAAACAGTTTAGGTTGTATATCAAGGCTTGTTGCTGTTTCATGTATTGAACCAGGATGTCTTTGCCCTCCTGGGACACTTCTATGCTCAAATTTTGACGTAGTTTTTGACCAGCACACAAATGTTTACCCCTTTGCTGGCCTCATGTGATTTTTGACTTGATAGGCTTCTTTATTTCTAGTGTGTGTGTATATATATATTTGATACTAATACTAAATTTTATAAATTTATTTTACATTTCTTTTACATCTTTGATTATAGATTGCTGCTGCTACTTATTGTCATCAGTGTGTTTAATGCCTGCCTGCAAACTAAACTTCCTTCTGGTTGTTGATGATGATAATAATGATAATAATAATAATAATAATAATAATAATAATAATAATAATAATAAAAAAATAAATAAAAAAATAAAAATAAAAAAATAAAAAAGTTGAAAAACCCATCCTCACCTGATGTAACCGTGTGTTTGCATCACTGTGGCAACAGGTGGCAGTCGGTGATACAAGAGGTTTACTATAGGGCATCAACA
Source organism: Macquaria ambigua (assembly GCA_008360985.2). NCBI lineage: Eukaryota > Metazoa > Chordata > Actinopteri > Centrarchiformes > Percichthyidae > Macquaria > Macquaria ambigua. Next base: position 14,066 of record VMKM01000930.1, on the reverse strand, counting down.
GGAACTTGTGTAAAGCAGTACAGAACTTACAACTTATTCATTTCCGCAACATTTTTCAAAATAAAGCAACTTTTGTTAGGTTGAATTTTACCTTTCCCCATTAAATTATGTATTTATTTGGCTTACTTGGTCACAATTTTAGAAAACATTAATAACAATGTTTTTGTGTTCCCTTTTAAAATGCTCTGTGCAATATACACCATTATAATTGCCTTAAAAAGTGGAAAACAAAATACTCCGCAATGATTCAGTCACATTAAAATAACGCATACAAGATATCAATGCTAGTTAAAATGCTACTGTAGCCATTTCACGACACTTACGTCCGTTTATGCGATCAAGAAGTGTTAAATTAATGCTCCAGTGTAAGCAGCTGGTGCTGTATTTTTTAAGGCAGAGCATTGTGGTTCCGGTACCCGTGTAAGTAACTCCGGTTAGCTTGACACACACACGACCTCATCCTCCGAGGCCACCTGCTGTACATCGGGTAACCGAAGAAGAACTGCGCACTGCGGCTTCTTCTCTGCCGTTTATCGGGAGGCAGAGCCGACCTGGAGGCTTACCTGGAGGTAGGATAACTAACACTACATGTTTATATGAGAATAATATGCATTCACATCAGAGATACTGAACCTGCTTTTTGGCATCGACGTGTTTTGGGTGATCAGCTTCATGCTTTAGCTCTAACCAGGTCGCGATAGGTCCCGTTCGTTCTTCTGTGTACCGTCTATTACCAGACTGAATTGTAAAAATTGGTCAGTTTGATGTTATCATGCTCGCTGGCCAAGGCGGACTGCTGATTATACCTAGTTAACTGTTTTTACGAATGATTATGATACAGACTATAATTCGGCTCACATACAACACACAAATAAAGGTGTAAACCACATCTGCAAATTGCGATTACAATTGTTTGACGACCATATGTGTGCGGAATTTACCAGCATAACTGCAGGGTTTTAATCTTAAATTCTGTTCTTTTTATGCCGATTAGCAAAGCAACATTGAATTGTTAGGTTATTCAATAGACTTTGACAAGTTTCTTTTTTTTTTTAAATTTAAATATCCTATAGCACATTCATTGCAGAGTGGTAACTGACAGCTTTGTTTTTCTCAGACTGCAAACACTCCTGTTATACATTAATAATGTAAGTCTTTTATTTTTGCTTAATTACAGAAGATATTTTTTAATGTAAACAACAGGTTATTTTTCTAAGAGTTTATAATCTTTAACAACAGGTGCCACCATTGCAGGTAGAGCACAATACTGGTAATACAGTAAGAAATTACCACAACGGAAGTACAAACTCCAGTAGTTTACTGAAACCAGGTTTCCCATTCTGATTTATCTTTATAACCTATAACCTGTTTGCATATACTTTATTTCAGTATGATACTATGTATGCATAAATATTTGTAAGTGAATTGCAATAAAAGTGTAATTTTTAATCCACACAGAAAGGAGGATTACAACTAGCTGAGCTGTCCTTTGATCTCCAGCAAAGATAATGACCTGAAACACACCTGAGTTGCACAAGAGCTGCCTGCCACATGTGCAGCAACCTGATGCTGAAGGACAAAACTAACTGACTGAGGTCTGGGCAAATCTGAAACTTCACTTCTTTGGGAACAGAGCAGCTAGAACATAAACAAACTAACAATAGTCTACAATAACTGAGTTTTGTCTTAAACCAGATTTCCTGCTGAGACTTGGTAACTGAGGCTGGTTATTGTAAGGAATCCAGGATTTCAAGATGATTTAGGTGTATATTGTTTTTGTAGTCATGTTTCAAATTTGCACAGAAATATGATATAAAGCAGTGCCATAATTCAAGCAAATGTACTTATTTATAACTTTTATTCTGTATCAAAGTATCATAATGTCACAAACATTTGCATAGGAGTAATGTGGTATTTAATTAGAGTTTCCTGTGTGACCGTTGTGTTTCAGGTGTGTGTGAGCAGGATGGAAGGTGTGTCAGAGTGTGTGTGAGCCATGGCGTCCACGATATCCCAGCTGCAGTTCGGCCGGCTGCGTGGTCTTCGTGCTAAACTGCTGCGGCGCTACGAGCACCAGCCTCTAGTGTCGTGGCTGTCCGGTCTGTACGGCTGCCAGTGGAGACGCTGCGAGAGGAGCGGCACTCAGCCAGGAGACTGCTGCTGCAACAAGGTCAGACTACCACCAACACAACAGGCGCCCGGGCCACACCTGGTCCAGTCAGTGTTCTCAAGCTCTTAATATGATGCTGTTTGGTTACATTTTAGTGCAGAATTAATGAATCCTACACTGGTTGGTTTAAGGAAGATGATGGACTAAATGCAGTTCAAAAGTTCTTTACAGTTCTACCAAAAAAAAAGTCTGGAGAAACTGACGGAAAACTATACACGAAACCTGATTTTGAAAAGATTCAATATAAGAAATCATGTGAATTTGATGTGTAGCTTCAGCACCGAACATGTTAGTTCATACTGAGTGAACCTCCACCCAAACAAACAATAGTGGAGGTCGTATTCAGAGCTTTTACTTGAGTAAAAGTAGCAATACTACAATGTAGAAATACTCCATTACAAGTACAAATCCTGCCTTCAATACTTCAAAACTACGGACTTATTATCCTCAAATGTAAAGTTACTTCTTATGCACGATGGTGATTGATTTGACTGAACAAATCAATAAAACAGTGACATATAAAGGAAGAGGGGGGGGTAATTGTATCTCATTGTTTGTTTTATTGATTTTTAAAAAAACGTTCAGCATCTTTGCATCAAGTTAACGGTCAAGTTTCAGGTCACCAAGTAGAAATGTTTTTCAAAGAAGGCAGGACAACAATTAAATACAACTTTAAAAGCTCGTGTCGCTTCATTAGTGAACTGATGGCGTGACAAACGGTGAGACCAGAGCTTTTTTTTAACAGTCACAGTTAAGCCACTAAAGATATTTCCTGTTTGAATTCCTCTGTCTTCAGAGGTCAAAGATTAGCCTTTCATCTCCATGGAAACAAGGCCATAAATGGTGGGAAAAAAACACATGTATTAGAAAACAACCACACATGTTTTGTCTCATGTGTTTCGTGTTTTGTCTCTGCTGCCGACAGTTGGAAGGTGTCAGCTTTGCTCTGCTTGTGGCGGCTTTCTGCTTAACGCTGGTGTTTCTCTACTTCTGGGGACAAGCAAAGAACGACTACAATGACTTTGACTGGTGGGTCAAGTAATTAACTCTGAGTTTATAGTGTGGTTACAAGTGAACATACAGGTAGATTGCATGTGTAATCACTGCACACATACACTTTGGTGGAACCTGGTGTAGGTTCTCAGGGCAAAAATGAGCTCCTGGTCCCCTTTTAACCCTCCGTTCACCCCACTCTGTGTGCAGTGTTTCTATGCTGGAGTACAGATTTGCTGTTTGATTGTTAGATAAAACACAATTTGGGAATATGCAACATACATGTAGAAGCGCCAAAATTGAGAGTATTAAAACTAGATTCTGACACAGGGACTCTCTTCTAGACTCGAGAAGAACACATTTTCAATTAAATTAGTACAAAGCAGTTAACACACAGTAAATCTGGAGCTCTTGGTGGGGCCTTTGCCCGTTTGCCCCGTTGGTAATCCAACCTCAGCTACAGCCTTAAAGAAGGTCTGCCTGTAGTCAAAATATATAGTATACTGACATCCGAAATACAAAGATTTTGGAAGATTGTCTTACTGGTCAAATTACTCCTTAGGGGGACTCTCCACACACAATAATAATTAAAAAAACAAAAATCAAAATTTGTGCTGTAGAATCGGATATCTTCTCTTTTGGTCTCTTTCTCTGAAAACCAAGTTATCTTTAATACACAAAAATATGGTCGCCTACCACATGAAAATACATCAGCGGAGTTTATTCATTAATTTTTTTAAAATGATATTTTTAGTCTTTTTATTAGATTTAATTATAGCGGCGAGACAAAAGGAAACAATGGTCCGCAACCTAATGTTTACCTGCAAGATACCTTCTGCACATACTGTAGCAGTGATGCTAGAATGTTAGCATTGAGCCTGCTATCACTCAAACAGCGGTGTGTGTGATGAATTGTTAGCGTTGACGTGACAAATGGATGGTTCTGTTCTCCATGTTCTCATTATTAAACAGGTCAGTTGACCAATGAGACAATCTCCCCAAAACAACAACATGTATTTCTAAGAACAAGAAGTTAGCATCTCTTTGAAATTCACTACTCTGCTGGATTTCAGACTGTGTATCTACTTGGTTTGTTGTTGCCTCCTGGTTTCAGTCACTAACAGGCTTTCGGTTTTTACTCTTTGAGTGTGCAGGTTTAACTTTGGGAACATGGGCTTCTGGTTTCCTTGGTCTGTGGTGCTGCTGGTCATCGCTGCAGGCTTCTTCACCTACATCACTGTACTCATGGTGCGGCACGAACACAACACTGAGTTTAACTGAGCCTTTTATGACAAACTGGATCTTGTTTTGTCGGTTTCGTTCAGTATGTTTGATTTCATATTTACAACAAACTGTTCTGGTGTATACTGTAACATTTCTCTAGAGTGCAAATCCTCACTTTTAAAGACAGTTAATATCAATGTTGTTTCTTAAAAGTAGCTGTTTCAGTTTTGCACAGTCGGTCATTTTGTGTGATAATATTTTATCCAAGTGGTGGCTATTTTGTTTTGATAGTTGACATTTTGGGAAATAGCTTATTCTCTTTGTTGCAGAGAGTTAGATGACAGGATCGATACCACTTCTCATGTCTGTCCAGGAGGCGATTAGCTTAGCTTAGCTTAGCTTAGCACAGGGGAAACTGCTAGCCTGGCTCTGTCTAAAGGTTAAGAATATTCCTACCAACACATCTGAAGATCACTGATTAACACGTTGCGTCTTGTTAGTTGAATTCATACACATAGCTGCTTCCCCCTGCTTCCAGTCTTTATGCTAAGCTAAGCTAACAGCCTCGCAGCTCTAGCTCAGTTTCCTCATCGTAACTCTCACCAAGAAGGCAAAAAAAGCATATTCCCCAAAATGTGGAACTTTTTCTTTTAAACAAGATACAGGAACGTTGACTGTAGGTGTGAATAGGTAGTTTTATCTCGGAGCCTGCAGTATCTCTTCATGTGCTGCAGTGTAAAGGTCTCTGATGACTCTGTACAGTTTATCAGATTTAATGTGTCTTCTTCCTCTGTGCAGCTGCTGGCTGTTTGTTTGCTGTCAGAGGGCCAGAAGCTTTATTTACACTGGAGTCACAAGGTAACTACAACTTTTATATCGACTGCCGGATCAATGTATTTATTTAAAGCTCAAAGTGAGCTTTGTGTCTTTTTAAGAGGTTACAGCAGCTTTTTGATGGATTGTCGTCTTGCTCTGACTACATGTTCATCTTGTTCTGAACCCCAAAAGAAGATAATTCTGGAGACGATGGAGCTTTGATGTTCCTTCTCTGATCCGTGCTCTCAACAGAAATCCACCTGATACAAGAAAGCATTGTTTCTTCCTTCAAAACAGAAAACAAACATACAATCCATTCTACTTTCTACACTGGATTATGGAGATATAATGTATGCTCATACTGCCGCCACCACAGTGTCAATCAGTTCATTACTCGCACTCACCACTGTGAGTTATGTAAGGGATATGGATTAATCCTGTTTATACCACGGCCACTTATAAACAAAATGCCATATGTAATCAAATTAAAAATATAATTACAACAGGTTTCTCTGCATCTTCCAGCAGTATGCAGCTGAATCAGGTCCCACTGATTGATTTGCAGCCGTTAAACGTGCAAACAGAGATATGAACTAAGAAGAGAAAGCTAAGATTTTAAAATAAATATCTAAAAACCAGAAAACTAAAATCTAAGATCTGAAACAATAAGATATAAATAGAAAACGACACAGACACTGGGTGCCTGAATGGCATGAGACTGTGTAAGGTGACCACAGTGCAAAATATGTACATTAATGCAGGATAAGTTCAGGCCTTGAAATGTAGAGCAACCACTGTGTTTTCATCGGAGTCAAAATGGACAAAGACATGAGGCAAACACGTATATAGTCAACCTAGAACAGGTGTACCATTGGATAATTGGTTGAACAGGATTTTAAATATCAGATAATGTAGTATAATGTTGTATAATGTAATACTTTGTGTCTGTGTGTGATGACTGCTTTGTGTGACTCGATCATCCTGTTGTGATGTTTTATATAAATGTATTTTGTCTCTCTTGTAAAAGAGATCTTTATCTCAATGAGATAAAGAATAAATGAATGAATAAAGCTTAACTAACTTCTAAATGACAGCAGCTGGAAAGAAAAGACGATGCAGACGGACATATAAAACGTATTTGTATTATTCTATAAGAGATGTGAATAGTGTGTTTGGTTTTTGCCCCGTTGTCAGATTGGGATCCTGGTGAGTCTGACTTTCTCCATCGTAGCCACCGCCGTCTTGTCGGACCTGTGGAGTAAAGAGTGGACGACGTTGCTGCTCTCCTTCCAGGTGACTCTCCTCCTCTCCTCCTCCCATCAGCCTTCACTTGTCCTCCGTGTGGTTTCCACTCCTGATGCCAGGTGTTGTTTTGTATCCTGACGCAGGTGACGGCACCTTTTTTACACGTGGGTGGAGTCTTACTGATGACGGCGCTGGCTTGGCCGATAGCTTTGCATTTCTTTCGCATGAACAGCAGAGGTGAGGTGCACAATCTGTGTCACGCATTTGATTTGCACAAAGGTTGTGGTGATGGTGAATCTATAAACACTTTTCAGACTGCACAAATGTTGGATCTTAAAGGAATAGTTTGACATTTTGGGAAATACGCTTATTCGCTTTCTTGCCGAGAGTCAGATGAGAAGATTGATACCACTCTCATAAATGTTTGTTAATCTACAGCCAGGAGGTGGTTAGCTTAGCTTAGCATAAAGACTGGAAACAGGGGGAAACAGCTAGCCTGGCTCTGTCCAAAGGTAACAAAATCTACCTACCAGCACCTCTGAAGCTCATTACTTAACACGTTATATCTCGTCGTTTAATCCGTACAAAAACTGTGTTAAAAACCACAATTAACCGTTTTACGGGGAGTTATGTTCCGGACTATTTCTTGGCCGGGCTCAGCTGCGAATTGTCGTTTTTACACTCGATCTTCTCGTCTAACTCTCGGCAAGAAAACGAATAAATGCATTTCCCAAAATGCCGAACTATTCCTTTCAGAATTATAAAAATGTATGAACATGTTTCACCTTTTGTTTTGAGAATAATCCTGAAGTATCTTGAAATAAAACTGATCATCTCACCAAATGAAGATCATGTCATTTGATTTAAAACTATATAAGTAAGTAAATTCACTTTGGAACAAAGACTCGGCGTTGTTTTGTGTTTGCAGTAAGGCGGGTCCTGATCCTGGGGGTGTACCTGACCGTCCTGTCTGCACTCTACTTGGTGCCCCTCGGTTTGTATTCTCCTTGTATCAAAGAGAAGGGGACCCTGGGCCCCGCACCGGCCCTCATCGGCCACAGAGGAGCACCCATGGTGAGCAGGAAGCAATAATGTAATGATTTTGCTGCAGCGGCTGGCATAGGGATGTGTGTGCAGGGTGAGCGAGTGCATGGAGTCAACCTATGAGCAGTTATCTGTGCTCTTATGTCAGTTACTAATTAATAACATCAGAGTCGGGGGGGGGTGGGAGACGGCGGCTGGAGATCAGAGAGGTCACACCTGTTGTGGGCTTTGAGGTGGAAACAGTCTCAGGAAGTCCAGAGACGAGAGCAGGTGGACTCGGGAGATGAAATGTGCGAGGGTCAGATATCCCATCAACCCACAGCTGAGGGGAGCTGGGTGGTCCGCCCCCCAGCTCCCCTCAGCTGTGGGTGGTCTGCCCCCCAAGCTTGGTCATTAATTCTCCTGTAATTGTCTAATTCAGCTTTTTTTCCCAATGATGGTTTCAGTCAGATTGTTATGCTGCACTGGTCCGATGATCCAGTCCAAAGCAAGACTCCAGTCCCCTGAACAGGATCAGCAACATAAAGAAAATGGAAAATGTTGACTTCTTTCTAGAAATTGAATGAACACATTTGAAGAAAATTAGGGCTGAAACCAGGGATAGAAATGAGTAGCAGCCACCAGCCAAATGCTGGTAAAATGTGAAAGTGGCTGGTAGATTTCAGACACAAAATAATGATTTACTATTGAGTGAATTTGAACATTTATCTGTCAGTGGCTGGTAGATGTTCACATTTTACAAATTTAATTTCCCACCCTGGCTGCAACTAACATTTATTTTCATTATTGATTCATCAGCAAGTCTAGTCTAAGTCAGTCTAAAAAAGGTTAAACAAACAACTTTCACAGTGTGATGTCTTTTGAAGTAGCTTGTTTTGTCCGACCAACAGTCTAAAAGTCAGAGATTTTTTATTTACTGTCGCACATGTCGAAGAAAAGCGGCAAATTCTCACATTTGAGAAGCTGAAACCAGAGAATATTTGACATTTGTGCTTGAAAAATGACTGAAACGAGTTAAATAATAGTTGCCAATTCGTTTTCTGACGATCGACTAATGGACAAATCATTCCCACTGTAACTAGGACAATTAATATTTCTCCAATTATTCTGAAAAAGTGGCAAAACCTCCTGTTCTACATAAGATTTTAAAGTCTGGATAAAAGACAACATTCCATGCTAACAGTGTGATACTAAATATGTGCTGGGGTTTGGATACAGGAACTCTGCTCACATCCTTCCTGTCCCAGTAGTTTGGAGCCCAGAGACGACGCTTCTCCTGCAGCTCTGCACGCTGCTCTGCATGCAGTACTGGCAAAATGTTTACACTTGCATATCCTCTACATGTGTATGTGCTGTAATGTACTGAGGGTCTATTGATTATCATATATTGTGTGTAACTCCATTTGCAGCTTGCTCCAGAAAACACACTGATGTCGTTTGAGAAGGCCGTGGAAACAGGAAGTGAAGGTCTGGAAACGGATGTCACTATCAGGTCAGTCAGCAGCTGACTTTATTGGCCTTTAGAGGTTGGGTAGGGAGTATGTTTTTGGCGTCATTGGGCAAAAAAATCCATATTAACCGTGCAGCATATTGTAATTCAAGTGGTCTGAGAGCAAACCTCTACTTCAGCCCCTCCTCTTGCTTCTGTTTTCAGGCTTCAGAAAATCTAGCCCGTGACGGGAGACTTTAGCCAATCACAGGTTATTTCAGAGAGACGGTGCGTTTGTATTGGCTGAGCTAAAAATGCAGAAGCCGTGTACACGTTCCTTCAGATGGTGAAAGCCTGATTCAGTGGCAGAAAATCCTGCAACTTGTGATAAATTTCCAACACCTCCTTTGCCTACAGCAACACGTCCCAGCTCCACGCCATGGCGCTCATATCGACGTAGCAAAGAGGCACGATGACAAACAGTGGGGAATAACTTTTGACGGGGGACAGTGGTGTGTGTGTGTGTGTGTGTGTGTGTGTGTGTGTGTGTGTGTGTGTGTGTGTGTGTGTGTGTTGTACTAGCCTCTCATCCTGCTGCTGGATGGCGTTGCAGCTGCCTCTGAAGCCTGGGGCGCTCTGCTCTGCGGCCGCGAAATGCTGGAGGGGCGTCTTTGAGAAAACAGGTTGCGGCGAGGGGGGACCGGGGTCTCGGTGAGGCTCACGCTGTGGAGAGCGAGCCCTAAAAGGGATACGGTTTCACAGGGGAACCGACTCCTTCTGCTGCCGGTCGAAGTTGTGGGTTTGGTGGGAGGGGCTTAGCGGAGTGATGCGAGGCAGCAGACAGGGAGGCGGAAGGTTTTGCATAGGTTGCACAGGTTTAGCCTACCCCAGCTTTAATAGAAATCTGATATGTTTATTGTCACTGATCGATACTATACTGGCTGCCTATAGGAAGACTGTGAATCAAATGGAACATTTTCAGTGGATTGTTTAATAGTTTAAGAAAAAACTGCAAATGTGAATTGGTGCAAATTCTTGCTACCAGCTCTGCGTCACAGTGACAATGTTATCATGCTAATTGTAGTTGTTTAGCAGCAGTCACGTTTATGTTCACCATCTTAGTTTAGGGTGTTAGCATGCTAATAATTGCTAATTAGCATTAATTTTGCAGGTATTTAGTCATAAACCAAAGTATCAAACAAGTTGAAATTTCGACCTGATGACAGAGCTAGATGAAAAGTTATCACAGTTCATCTTGAGGGGGGCATGAATGTTGGTACTAAATTTCAAGGAAATCCATCCAATATTTGTTGAGACATTTCACTCAACACCAAAAATGTCAACCTCTTGGTGGCGCTAGAGGAAAAGTCAGGGGATCACCAAAGTTATTAGGATTCATCCTCTGAGGATCATGAATGTCTGTACAAAATTTCATGGCAATCCATCCAAGAGTTGAGATATTTCAGCCTGGATCAAAATGGAGGTCCAACATTGCCAACATGCTTTTCTAAACTGAGACTTTATTCATTTATTAAAGATATTAAGATTTCTCCGACATATTGGACACACTTGTCAATGCTGTTGTCATGTCGTGGTTGTAGCTTTGATGGGGTTCCCTTCCTGATGCATGACCACACCCTGCGACGGACCACCAACATCCACCAGGTTTTCCCCAACCGGACTGACACCCCGGCTGCCATGTTCACCTGGGCCGATCTGGAGAGCCTGAACGCCGGAGTCTGGTTCCTCTCTGTGAGTCGCATGCAGTAAGCTTAAAGAGTTACACAAGATATACTGTAGTGCGCACACGCACAGGCACACGCACGCAGAATCCCAAACATACAGGTAAGAATATTAATGTAACAGGTTAGGAGATATAAAAAGTTCATATAGCATCAATATAAAGTTTGTTCTGATGTAGTTCTGTACGTCTGTGTTTCACTTATTCTTTATACTATGAATATTTGCACATTCCTTACTCGAAAGTTTTGTACATTTCATTCTTTCTTTAATCACTTCACAGCTCTTTATACTATAGAATATATGAAGGGTCCATTTGCAAAAACAGATCTCTTTATAGTGTAAACTGATGTTGGCGTTTATCTGCTTTTGAAAATGAACTCTTCATATAGCCTACACATTGTTATTGTAAATTTCTATTTTATTTTTTAGATGACTTTTTGCAGTACTTGTGTTTTCTCCTACTTTTGTATATTTTCACTATTGTGCACCACAACACAAAGGCAAATTCCTTGTATGTGAAAACCCATTTGGCAGTAAACCTGTTTCTGATTCACAGAATTGAGTTGAGTTAATCAAAGTAGAAAGTATTGGTTGTTATCAACATATTGGCAGCTGTGCGTACAGACGACACGTGGCAGTTAAATGACAACCACCGAACCTCAGAATCAGCTGTTAGATGATGAGGAACATATTGGGCAGCATGTTGTGTCACAGTATTAATCAGGTATTGATCGTTGTCCCTTCCAGCACAATCCGTTTGGCACGGCCGGCTCTCTGGGAGCAGAGGACCGACTGCAGGCAGGAAAACAGCCCGTCTGCAGCCTGCAGGCCTTCCTCCAGCTGGCAGCTCAGAAAAACAAACTGGTGATCTTTGACCTCTACCGTCCACCCAGAGGTCACCCGTACAGAGACACCTGGATCCAGCGCACGCTGGAGGTCATCCAGAATGAGTCCTCCATCCACTCCTCGCAGGTGAGTCTTCAGTTTGGTTATTAGAGTATGTGAAGGCACCGAGCTGGCAGGCGTGAGGATTCACAGGTGGATTTCCAAAAAGAGGGTTTTATTCAGGACGAGTCAACTAAACAGAACTAAACTCAGGTTATAATAACTTAAAATAAACTGAACTGAACAAAACTGACCTAACTAACTGAACACATAACGGCTCATCAGACCATTTCTGAAACAAAGGTATAACACAAAGACAAACACTACCAACTAAACTACAAATAAAACAAAACAGGACTTGACAAAAATGACAAGTGCGCACACAGTCATCTGAGTATAGCCCAAATTTGTGTCTTGAAATATCTTTTTTTTTTTTTTTTTTGTCTATCAAATGCTCGGAGGTGTTCAGTAGTGATATGAAACTGAGAAAAGAAGCAAATCATCACATTTTAAAAGATTTAAACCAGACAATGTATTTTTATTTTCAGCTATGGACTGTCAGTTTCAGATGCTTCATCTAGAGCACAAACATCCACTTTAAAGTGGCTAGAACTGATATTTTTATAATTATGTGAAAAGAGTTGCTCGTAGTGATGAACCTGCAGAGAATTATCAGCTGAATCTGCAGCTCTCCTCGGCTTTACTGAGCTTTAAAACGAGTTTCAGCTCATCGTTTATCTGTCCGGCTGCAACTTTACTGTTTCGTTTCACTCTCACCGCTCTGTGTTGTTTTTGGCTGCAGCAGGCTGCTGTTTTAACTGAAAAAGCTCTAAAAACCCACTGTACACTAGCTTCTAAATGCTCCACTACGTTCACCAGCTTGTCGCTAACTTTGTCTGTCTGCTGTTTGGTGCTGAGCAGGTAGAGAGCCAGATATTTCCCTCAGGAGTTGGTAGAGGCCAAAAACAGCTAAAAGAGAGAGAATATTGGACTTACATTCGTCAGGTGGACAGAAACACGACTGCAAATCCGCTGTCCCCAAGTGGCCAAAAAAAACAACAGTTATTGCAGGTTTAAAATGATAAATTGATTATCAGAATTGTCACAGGTTATTTTTCTGTTCAACCAAATTGGAAGCTGAGCAGTAAAAAGCTAATTTTATGTGTATTAATGTGTCTTATATTGAAGTAGAACCAAGGAGTAGTTAAGTGACAGTGAAGATGTTTAATCAGCCACATTATATTTCTGTTCTCGTTCACCAGGTACTGTGGCTGCCATCAGACCTGCGGGCTCTGGTCCAGGAGATCGAGCCTGAGCTCCAGCAGACATCGGGCACTCGGCTCCCCCTAGAGGAGCTCCAGAGGAACCACATCGTCAAACTCAACCTGCACTACAGCTCCATGTCCGCTGAGCTCATCAGGTCACAGTGTGTGAGCGTGTATCAAAGACTCCCCTGGTATTTTGAAACACATCGTGACTTTCTTTTTCTCCTCACTTTGTGTGCAGTGAGTACACCGCCGTGAACATCACCACCAACCTGTATGTGATCAGCCAGCCGTGGCTCTACTCTCTGGCCTGGTGCACTGGAGTCCACTCGGTCACCACCAACGCTCCCCAGCTCCTCGGCACCATGAACGCCCCTCTCTTCCTCATGGTAACAGCCCCTCTCTCCCTCTCCCCCTCATGGTAACAGCCCCTCTCTCCCTCTCCCCCTCATGGTAACAGCCCCTCTCTCCCTCATGGTAACAGCCTTTCCATTTTATGCTACATATTAATACATCAATAATATATAAAGTACTTCTATGTTTGATACTTTAAGTACATTTTTATACTGTGGTATTGCTACTTTTACTTTGAAAAAATATTATTGGTGCAATAGGAGAATTCCCCATAAACTTGTCTCTGTCCTCGTCTTTCTCTTTTGTCTAGTCTGTTTTCTATACATTCAATAATACCAAGATGGAAGTAGTTAATCTGTCTGGATTAATGAAAGAAACCCTGAGAAGAAAGTGGTCTTTTAAAAGGACATAAAAACTTTTTTTATTTGCCTGTACATGTAAACTAAAATGTGTTTAAACACCGAGCTCTCTGCTTCCACACTGTCCCTTTTTTAATCTGTCTGTCTCTCAGAGTCCAGATGAGTATAACTTGATGTGGATTCTCACTGATCTGGTGTCCCTCGTGCTGATCCTCATCACCTTCGTCTTTCACTGGTGAATCTCTCACACAGTCTCTCTGTCTCTCTCTCTGTCTCTCTCTGTCTCTCTCTCTCTGTCTCTCTCTCTCTGTCTCTCTGTCTCTCTGTCTCTCTCTGTCTCTCTCTCTCTGTCTCTCTGTCTGTCTGTCTCTCTGTCTCTCTCTCTCTGTCTCTCTGTCTGTCTCTCTGTCTGTCTGTCTCTCTCTGTCTGTCTGTCTGTCTGTGTCTCTCTCTCTCTCTCTGTGTCTCTCTGTGTCTCTCTCTCTGTGTCTCTCTCTCTCTGTCTCTCTCTCTCTCTCTCTCTGTGTCTCTCTCTCTCT